>NCKU01000334.1:0-46590 GCA_003675995.1 Dinothrombium tinctorium | reverse complement strand
CGAAGCATGGTCTGATGAAATTCATCGCTCGAATCAAATTACACCAATGGATGTTTCAACTGCCGAAGAGATACTTCAACTTTTTAATGAAAACTTTACACGGGTGCAACAAATGGCCCTCGATGTGTTGCAGCGGGGTCAGGAACTAACACAGGTACACCTATTGTTTATTGTGGCATATAAATAATTTTTTTTTATAGGTTTTTGAATCGTTTTTGCCTTCAATTGTGATAATTGCCGAGCCTGCAGCTGATCCTTCGGCTGCGAACACATCCGTGTCCAATCATGGAATTACTGCCAGCGAGAGGCTTCAAATGATACTCGAATTTTTGCACGAAAGAGAAATGGATTTTGAAGATATATCAGAAATGAGAAGAGTACGATTAGAACAGTGTGTTCAATTTTGTCAATTCAAGTCGGATGCAACACAAGTATTAAGTTGGATGAAAAATGGAGAATCGATGTTAGCAGCTTCCTTTTTGATTCCATCATCTTTGCAAGAAGCGGAGGATTTGCAGGTGGAGCATGAACAGTTCCAATTAGCAATTGAGGTATTTATTGAAAATCCTTGTGCAAAATCTTCTTTACCGTAAATTCCTTTTTACTTTCACGCTTTCAACTTTGTGGCTGTTAAATGCAATTAGATTTTGCCTTTTAATGTAAACCTTGCATTTCAAAATTTTACAAATCGAGTTAAATATTTATTCTTTTCTTTAGAAAACTCATTCATCGGCATTTCAGCTTCAACAAAAAGCGGAACAATTAATTCAAAGCAACCATTTCAACCCAGATGGTATACGTCAGATAGCGGTTGATGTAAGCAATCGATGGCAGCAGTTGATGACACATGCTGAAGATAGACATAAATTAGTTGTCGCGAGTCTCAACTTTTACAAAACTGCTGAACAGGTGTGCTCGGTTTTAGACAGCTTGGAAAAGCAATACAAGACAGATGAAGATTTTTGTGGTGCTAATAACATTAGAGGAACTGGCAACTCTCCACCAGGAACGCCATCAAAAGAGATTGAATCTGAAACCGGTGATAAGAAGATTGCTCAAATTATATCAAAACATCAAGAGCAAAAAGAAGCATTTCTTAAAGCATGTACACTCGCTCGAAGAAATGCAGAAACATTTCTTAAATACGCTGCTCGATGTGTGCAATATTATTCTTCGCGAGCTTCCAATTCTGTTTACAGAAACGCTGAGAACAAAGTGAAAAATATTTTAGATTATATTTTACGACAAGAAAATGAGGTACTCGAATGCTGGTCACAACGAAAGAAGAAGTTAGATTCTTGTCAACAATATGTATTAGTTGAGCATTCGGGAAGGCAAGCATTGAAATGGATTAAAGAAAAAGGCGAAGAATGGCTCAATAAGCGTTTATCAAGAAATATCGATAATTGCTCACATGAAGAAATCGACGAGTTATATAAAACTTTGAACGAATTCCGATTACAAGTGAAAGAAACAAAGGAAAAAGTGAAACTTTTAATTCAATTATCCGAAAACCTAATCGAACGAAGGCATATACACAGCAACGCAATACGATTTTGGTGCAACTGTGTGGAGAAGAATTTCAAAGAATTTTCAAAAAAGTTAGATAATTATCGTCATCAAATAGAAGAAAAATTGGGAATAAGATTAGTAACACCCTCAAATGAAACACCTTCAGGCGATCGAAATTCGGATTCATCTTTGGAGAGCAAAATGAGTGCCAAAGATACACTTTCAAATGCGTCAAGTGGGTCCACAGCATCAATTTCCGGCACTTCCTTTGCGAAAGCGAACAATTCCGAGAATGTTCCGCAAGTGGCACAATTGACTGATCAGCAACAAGAAATAAAGAGGAAGTCAGCTCGGAAAAAAGAGTTTATAATGGCTGAATTGCTGCAAACAGAGAGAAGTTACGTCAAAGATTTGGAAGTCTGCATTAACACTTATTTTAATGAGTATCGTCGGCAAGCGCATCTTCAACAACTTCCGAAAGGCATCACTGTTAATGAGCTCATTTTGTTTGGCAACATTCAAGATATTTATGATTTTCATAATGAGTACGTTCGTATTTACGCACATTTGCTTTTCATTGTCACTTAATCAATCTTTTTTGTTTACAGCATTTTTCTCAAAGAACTTGAAAAGTATGAAACTATGCCAGAAGATGTTGGTCATTGTTTCGTAACATGGGCGCGTTATTTCGACATTTATGTAAATTATTGTAAAAACAAACCAGATTCGAATTCTCTTCTCATTATTCCTGGTATATCAGCTTTGTTCGAAGAAATTCAACGAAAGCACAATGTTCTTCATCCAATTGCAGCATATCTTATAAAGCCTGTTCAGCGTATTACGAAATACCAATTGTTGTTGAAAGATCTATTATCTTGTTGTGAAGAAGGACTCGAAGGAGAAATAAAAGATGGTTTAGAAGTTATGTTATCTGTGCCTAAAAAAGCTAACGACGCTTTGCATCTTAGCATGTTGGATGGATGTGATATTTCATTAGATCATCTGGGCGAAGTTATTCTTCAAGATTCCTTTCAAATTTTTGATTCGAAATCTTTATTACCTTCGCGAAAAGGAAGAGAGAGAAGAGTATTTTTGTTTGAATTATATTTAGTATTTGCAAAGGAAGTAAAGCCAGATTCAAGTTCGAGTTCAAGCTCTAGTTCTGTTTCAAGTTTTGGTTCCTCATCGGGTGGTAATAAAGGGAAGTATATGTACAAGAATAAACTGTTAACCTCTGAGATTGGAATTACCGAATACGTTGAAGGCGACGAATGTAAATTTTGTATTTGGACAGTCGGTGCAGCGACTAGTGGCGGACCAACCGTGCAAGAAAATAAGATAATATTAAAATGTCATAGTTTAGATGTTAAACATTTGTGGGTTAAGAAGCTAAGAGAAGTTATACAGGAAAGTTATTTTAGTTCGCGTATTTCCACATTGAATCTTTCGAAGCCACCAAATAGCAAATTGATGGCTGCGACTGGTCCTGGTTCTTCGTCCTCTAAATCGTCTTCTTCTTATAGATCAAGTCGGTAAGTGTGTGTGTGCCCAAGTAGCTTTTTTCGAGTTACCTTTTGATGGAAGCGATATGTGCGAGTACATAGAGAGAATGCGTTGCATGTATTGAAGAACGCACACTCTTTGCATCAATCGTTAACTGAGGCAAATCTTAAAAGATAGCATTTTTATTCTTTATAGTGATTTTGATGGTGAGTTACAAAGTCCGCAAAACAACAATCCCTGTGACAACGAACAGGGTGCTGATTTAGCATCGCTTTCGATTGACGCGTGGAATCATTTCAACGCCAACGAAAAGGTAAGAAATGCGAAATTATTACTTTTGAATGCAATGCGAGTGAAGAATGGCAAAAAACAAAGCTGGAGCGATGAATTTAAATTTAAATCATTTAAGTTTTCAAATGTTAAACATCGTATGAATTTATATTGGATCAAACATTCTACTTTGACAAGTTACCAATACAAAAGTATTCGCGATTTTCACTGTGATAAGCAAAACTGCTGTGATAATGATTCTCGAGCGAATGATAGAGAAAATAATGTGAAAGTTTCGAAAACTATACGTTCGCTGTATGGATCGATGCGTATTCGCAGGCCAAATACATTTTTAAAACTTTCGCGATCAAATTCTCTTTACACGAAAAGTTGATTATATTTCTTTTCCAATTTTATTTACTGCTCATTTATTATATTTACTTCTGTTTCTCGGTCATAAAAATTTAATTTTTTTTGCGTTTCTTTTTATTTGATATTTGATGTTTCGCAACTCGAAAACGTTTTTCTCTTTATTTTTAATAGTGTTTAGCTTTACTGAAATACTCAAGTTTTATTTCAATTGGATACGCGTCAAGGAAAACTAGGCGTTTTGCGTTTTGTTTACTTCTAAAAAAAAACGAGACCCATCATCCTTTTCTTTATCTTATCCACTAGTTTGTTGTCTCATTTTCGTTTCGATTATTTCTCATTACTTTTGTTCGTGATTATACTTTTCACGGTTAAAGTTGAAGCCAATCATTTATTTAGTGTTGGTTCATCTTATATTTGAAAAAAAATAATTAAGAAATGTGTGCATTTGACGAATAATTTTGTGCTTCGAGTGAAGAAGAACGCGTCGCAGTGAATACTAGACTAAACTAGAGCTTAATTTAATGCCATTGTTATTTTCCTTAATTACTTTTCGTTAGTTGAAAAAGTGTAGCCATAACAGTGGTGAAATACTGGTGAAACAGCGGAACTAGCTTCTCGCTTGTCGTAACTGCGTTTTTTTACTCCATTTTTTGTTTTTCGCTTCAGAAAATAATGAAGAGCTGATTGTCCGAGTTTTCACTTTCGATCTCTTTGTGCCGTTTTCATTAACCATCGCATCGATTTGAAACACGAAACACTTGATTATAATATGAGCAGTAGTATTATGAAATCACGAATACCTGTGATTAATCTAACTGGAGAGAGTGATAAGTGTAAATCAATCGCCGATAATCAGAACAGCAATGCTGTCATCGGCACTTCTTCTACTCGTAAGATCAACTCATCAATAAGTTATTCGCGTGAAATAAAAATCGGAACTAGTAATCATGATAGTAAAATGAATATTACATCCTCTTCTGCTGTTGCTTCCTCTTCTTATTGTTTTATAAGTGAAATAGAAGTTAAACACAATAAATCAGGCAAGAAAAAATCAAATATTCCAACAATTCAACGAGGATTAAATGCTACAACTACAGTTGCTTTGCAATGCGTTCCATTCGTAAGTTTTTGTTGATTTGTTTCGGTGACAAAGCATATGTTACGCGCGAAATAAATGATAGAAATTGATCAAATAACCCTTACTAATTATTTACAAAGAAATCGATCAAATCTTTTTTTCTCATTCGTAGTTTTTACTTGTCGCGAACATTCTTTGCTATAACGTTAGCATTGGAATTCGTAAACGTTCTGTGCGGTTAATTAATCGTGCATCAGTTTTTCCTTTTCATAAAAGCGAAAAATTTCGATAATATTTTTCTCTATCTTCTCATGTATCTACGAAGAATTGTCATAAACATTGAATATGCACATGATGTGAATGGGATTTCGATGGAAGCTTGAAATTAAGGCGCAGGAGAAACAAAATTAGCTAAAATCCAACAAAATATTAACGTGAAATGTAAAAAATGTGAAAATGTGTCGAAAAGAGAGAGAGAGAGCGCACGCAAAAAATGAAATGAGCGTTTCGCAAACTAGCGAAAATTAATTTTATCTTGACGTTTTTCACCATACAATTGTATAGCGATTGTTAGTGTTTTCTCCAATTATCGTTAATAGTATTTCTCGCGAATTCATTCTTCAACGGTTTTATTCTCTGGAAACGCGAAATACCATCGATCGCAACGAACTTTTTTTTGCAATTCTGTTTTCTTTTGATGTATTCAAGTTTTCTCCGCATTGTATTTTCTATTCGAAAAGTTTAACAAATATAAAAGCCATACGTACTGTTTAACACAATTCTCTTGTCTCTTTTATATTCGTAATAAAATTTTCAATAGTAAAGCGATCAACAAAAAACTAAGTAACATCACGTTTATTTCGTCGAGTACAGAAAAAGGTTGAGAGCTGAAATTAATGTTTAATCTCAACTAGATTCACTGTTTGTTCGCGTCAATTTATATGATGTGGATGATATGAGATTCTAATTTCGCGTTTGAATTAAAGCTTTCTTTTTGTATTTATTTAATTTCCATTAAAAATCTGCTTATAGTATAAGTAATTCATTTGAAATCCTCTTCTATTTCTGTGCTATAGTATTTCTTCTCCCTTGTTTCATATTTCATCTTTGTGGAGTATATTATATTCAATGAAACTAATATGGAATGTAAAGCGAAGAAAATATCACGACGTCAGTATATAGTGCTTAGAGCTCAACGTATTTAGTACGATTGTTTAATAACATAACTCTCAACCTTAACTTTTAATACACTCATTTTATACTTTTTATATAATGCTCAGTGCGCATTTTAAATTTTATTCTCTTCGACTAAATTACTTTTTCTTCGTCTTCACATATTTTTTGTTAGCGCTCAGCTCTTTTACTTTTTCACCTCTTTTCATTATACTTTTGCGGTGAAAGTAAATGGTAACAATGCACTCGACTAATTATCTGTGCGCGTTAAATGTAGAACAAATGGATCTCCCGATTTCAGATTAATTATATTATTTTATATTTTTCGTTACTTCATTCTCTTCTTCTCTCCATTTTAGCTTTTTAATTGATTTTTCATTCAATGATTAATTCAATACTGGATGAGTTGAAGTGTTTCCAAAATATAATCTATTTAGATTTTTTTGCTACCCAATTAATTCGAAATGAAAATTAAATTTTTAATCTGTCATTTTGGTTGAAGGCAAAAATCGAATGGAATGTTGCTTCTTTTAGTTGAAATAAATGTTGATTGATATAAATTATTCTTCCGCTGCAACTGTCTATTTTCAAGTTGTGCGTTTATTTTATCATTATTAAGCATCTCAGTTTTTTTCCTATTATTATTCTCGCACTCTGCGAAATTTTATTGAAATGATAGTCAATTTTTCATCATTAAATAAACATTTTATACGCAATATTTATACATAGTTTAGAACTTTTTGACAATCATATGCATAAGCGATTGAAGTAACTCTTCTTTCATCGCTTTCCCAATTCTTCTCCTGAACTTTTCTCTTTCCTTGAGTACTAAACAAGAAAACAATAAATTTATCAAAGCTGTTTTCTTTTGACCTTATCGTTTTCCAATTGTGAAATTTTGCATTCAAGGCGAATAATTTAATTTCACAAATTTGACCATTTGATCGTGAATGTCTCGGTATCAAGTGTTCCAAATGAAAGGCTAAATATGTCATTCCCTATTCTTAGGATATCTAACTTAAAGTCTAAACAATTTTTCATATGATTTTATATATTGTCGAATCTTATTTCTAGATATATTCTGATCCATCTTCATCGATCAAAAACTGATTCGTTTTTTTTTCATTGCACAATGAGAAAAAAAAATTAAGTGAAAATTATCGATTAATTATAATAAAATCGATTTTCCAAAGCCTTTAATATGCAAGTTCATATTTTTTCGAAAATTTAATTGTTTCAAGTTCCATTTAGAAATTTTATTCAAATGAATTTTTCATTTTATTATACATTTTAAAATTCGCTTTAATTGAATTTGATTTATATAAATGCATAACGAGCAACCCAAAACAAACTAAAACGTTTTTACGTAAAAATATTTTTACGCATTTTAATTTAATCATTTTGAAAGTTCGATTTCATCTCTTGATATCGAACTGATTATGAACTCTTTCTAATTAAATTTTGCAAAAATTGCGGTCGAAGTGGAGATACCGGATTCCTCTCAAAAATTATTTAAGTGTACCTATGTATAGGTAATTTACCTGCAGAATCCATTTTTGATCATTTTAAATGTCTGAAATCTACTCTTATCGAGTTATAGGCCAAAGTTCTAAATTTTTCAAAATTTAATTGGTTGGTCTCAATTAAAGTGAATCTTGATTAAATGTAGCTTATTATAAGATGTTTAAACCAATGAATTAAATTTTTAATGTTTAAGAATTTAAAAACTTGCAGTTTTTGACCAAAGTTTTAAATGGAATTATTGTTACCGATTCAAAATGGTGTTAGCTTCTCTGCAATTCAACTGTGCTTTGCAGGTAGCTAGTTTTCGATAATCGAAACATTTTATTTTGAATTGGTAACATACTTTCATTTAAAACTTTGGTCAAAAACTCATAAACGGCAAGTTTTTAAATTATAAAACATTAAAAGTTTAATTCTTTGGGTTAAACATCTTGTAATAAGCTACATTTAATCAAGATTTACTTCAACTGAGCCCAACCAATTAAATTTTAAAAAATTTTAGAACTTTTGCCTATAATTCGATAAAAGCAGATTTCTGACATTTAAAACGATCAAAAATGGATTCTATGGGTAAATTACCTTCAGATAGGTACACTTAGATAATTTTTGAGGGTACCCGGTATCTCCATTTCGATCAAAATTTCTAATTTCACCATTTAAACTTAAGTATTTATCTGATATTTCAAAGAAGATCATAATTTACTTTTTTCTTCGCACAAAATTGCGATTCCAACTATTAAATGAGTTTCTTACTTATTTGAAGAATACAAAATTTAAAGTATGCAAAATTCACAATGCATTTTTAGCTTATTCATTCAATTCTTTAATACTTTCTTCACTTTAATACTATTACATTTGAAATGAGTTTTCTTTTCTTGAGTTTTTTTTTCATTTATTAAAAGAAAAAGAAACGAAATGCGAAAATTGAAATAGAAATTTTCCATTTTAAAAGGACCAAAAACAGACATTCATCTTTTTTCAATTTACAAAAATTTATCATTTTAACGATTTTACTACTAAATAATAACGAAAATGGATTCTATCTAATTAACATTGCTAAATGTAGGCAAAAGTTGTTTTAACGAGACCTTAGAGGATCATATTGAGTTTGATAGAGTGTCAAAATGATCTCTTTTATTCGCTCTCTCGCTCGCGCTTTATCTCATATTTATTTATGCTGATCAGTAGTGAAAAAAAAAATAAAAATTTTTTGCCCATTTATAACCGCTTAAAACGATGTTGTGCGAAAAATTCATTTTCTGACTTTTCTTTGATTGATTGAATGCAGATTAAATTATGAAAATTTTCTTGCGCTTAGCTTATGTACTCTAGATAATTCGCTTATTTCAGTTGTGATATAAAATAAAAATTTCTTCCAATCTGTTTCGCTTAAAGCATTCATTTATTTCTCATTTATTCGATGAAGTTCACTTTTTCAGTTAGCAACATAAGGCCAGCATCTAGTGTGTCTCCAGTCTTCATCATTTGATTACTATTTAAGATTTGGAAAAAAGTTTTGCATATTGAAACATTCAACTAGTATTATATTCAATAAACACAAAGAACGGTGTAATTTGAACTGTTGATCTTTTCCAAAGCAAAGTAAACATTTTTACTACAAATTGATTAGGAAACAGTTTTGATCAATGTTGACACATCGCTCGCCTGTGTATAGATGGATTATGGATTATATTACACAGAATCGCGCGTTTATTGACGAAGATTGAGTGGTTTGATTAATGTATGTATGCTATGAGTTAGGCAAGTAAGGGAAAGCGCGTATTATTACAGAATCTCTTTCGAAAGAATCATTTTTCTTTTGCCATCAAACTTTTCATTTACACATGCTGCACTTCAGGGCAAATGCTCTATTCATATTTTTTACTTTTATTTGTGCATTTGAATTTAAGTTTTTTCCGCATGACATTTATCGTATAGAGAAGATAAACATAAAAAAGAGAGAAAGTAGAAGTAATAGAAACAGCGAAAGAGAGAGAGAGACATTCTTTTTGCTCTGCTCGCAATAGAGAACTCTGCCCGCATTTCATTACGTTTGTGATCGATTTTCGCAGTATAAATATATTTTTTTCGTTCTATCTATCCCTGATTCAATTCAATTTTCTCAAATTTTTCGATTTTTAATGCGAATTTAAAATTCTCTTTGCGTGGTAATAGAAGTCGAAAAATTTCATGTTAACCAATTATGATTTAATCTTATCTCAAAACGCAGAAGAAACAAATAGCCAATCTGAACAATTCCGACTCGACCTGATAATTCTTCTAATTGCTTTATTTGACTCATTCTCAAATTATCCTTTTATTTCGATCAAAATTTACCAAACACTTAAATTTCTTTGACTACTCTGTTCTATATACGAAAATTTTGTGACTTCAAAGAAAAGATATCATTTAATTCACTACGTAAATTGATTTGCGCCAATTCTTTTATCGATTACTCATCTAATCATTTTATTTCGATATTAATCTTCAAAATTGGTTTTTAATGCCTCATTTTAATGCTGCAAATCAAAAGATGCTTTGTTGACATTTGTGATCAACTCAAAGACACAGATTACTAATGTTTGATCATATCAAATAACATTTTAAGGTACACTCGTGGCCACATTAATATGTTATCTTATCCATTGAAAATTTAAGTTTTAAATGGAAGAGATAGCATATTAATCTGGTCACGAGTGTACAAGCGAAATTGTGATCGCATTTGATCACTTTATTGCACTAACCAAAATAAATGACTCACTTAAATCGTACCATTATTTGTGAAACATACATTTGAGTTTTTCTTCTTTACGTTCACTCTGATTTACTGCTTAGGTTTTTGGATAAGACAAAGCATTGCAAAACGAAATTTACTAGTTATCGAAGAAATTTTTCATTTTAAACCACACCTATCTTGATTCGTGAAAAAGAGTTGAAAGTAAAATTGAAAAATTAATAATGAATAAATAATAAAGCGATCTTCTTCAATTAATTATTTTCTTTCGCACATAGTCATTTTGCTTATTGAAATGTTTTAATTTTGGTAAACCAAATTTTCACTTTCTTGTTTTGGCTCTCTTTTTGATCAATACCCAGTCTGCGTAAGCATTAACGAATTCTTAGCTATTTGAAGCATTTTGTAAATCAACAAAAGACTTGCAAGCTTTTCGTTTTTGCATCGAAGTTTATCATGATTCCTTTTCTAATGCTTCTTTTCGCTTCTGTTTCCGCTACAAATTGATTTCATTTTATCCATATACAGATATTGAAACAATGTTTTGCTATCTTATCCAAACGAAACCACTGTATTTTATGTTAATTTTCGCAAAACATGTTGCCAGGAGCCGTTCTTTTCTATTATTAATACATTCAATTCACCAGCCAGATAATTTGTTTCTTTAGCCTTTCCTGTTGCGGGTTTTCTTTTGATTCATGTTTTATTTATCTAGTATTCAGTGTAAATGTAGATTTTATGAATACTTCAATAAGTTAGTTTCTCTTATGATTCGAGCATCTTCATCATCTTTTTTCTAATTTAAATTTCTTTCGCATGAATCGGAAGAAAATTTTCTCGATATGTTTCGAAATCATAAATATTTTAGTTTTATTCGCTTTTCACTTGGCTACGAAGAAAAGAAAGAAAACGGAATGATTGGAATTCGTAGAATTTCCTTTTTTTGTCGCAAAAAGCAAAATGGAAAGCAAAAAAACAGTTGCGCGCAAACTGATGAAGTCAAAGAATATCTAACATTCAATAAGCGTCGCACCTTAATATATCGAACGCCTCGAAAACTTTTTCGCCAGTTTTCGTGTTTTTAAAATTCCATTTCCACTTTAATGTTGTATTATTACTTTTTTGCTCAATTCATCGCTTTGCCGACAACAATTGGCTTTTAGAGATAGTTTTTCCTCGCAAACCGAAGAAATTTGCTTTTTCATTCTCGTTTTCGCAGCTCACTTTCAACCAATTTATTATCAAATTTACGTCTTTCTCCTTTGATATTCTGCGCGTATTTTGGTGCACATAGAATTACTTACATAATCCATCGGAATTTTCATTCTTTAAAAATAATAAAATACGTTGAAATGTTATTTTCAAAATAGAACGTTTTGACATGTAATGCAAAGCGAGAAATAGACTTGAAGAAAAGAGCGAATATTGATCAGTTTTCAAATTTTACTCATCGCAACAACCTTTATGGCTATTCCACTGTTCTAAACACTCGACCATTTTCTATTTATTGCGTATTCTGTTTAATATAACGTCAATTTAAAATTGCCGAAATTAGCCAAGAGAGGAAAAAAGTTCGCTCAAATTTCACGCACAATATCGTTTTTCAGTGAAACGCACATAATACACAATGCGAATTATTTTAATGAGTTAAATGCATTTGCGTTGAAATTTTATTGCCTGTTAAATCTCAAAATTAGAACTTCGAATTTCTCATGAAGCAAATAAGTTATTTTAAACGTGTATCATAATTTTTAAAAAGTAAAAAGAAGAATTTGTATTTGCGAAATTTCGATTAATATCGTGTTGCTTTGCGATCGAAAATTTCTTTTCACACAATAAAGTGAATGTTATCCTCAGGATTTATTCTCGTTCGACGAATTTATCTTTCGTACGTTTTGTGTGACCTTATTTTCGCAACAACTCTAATACATATAGGATATAGCGAAGCAATAAAACTCACAAATCTATACTTTTGTTTGTGAAGGGATGTTATCAGATCGATTCATCGAATCATGCTCTTGTTTATCGTCGATTCAACAAAATCCGATAATGAATCCGCTCTCTTTTATTCTACTGCTGTTTTTATCTGCGCTTCTCCCTTCTCGATGTGTATTTCACAACTTCTGTTGCCATAACAGATTGAATAGCAAAACGTCTGTACGATCGAAATTGAAAAGCAGCGGAATCAAGCAACAGCAGCTCTTTGCGATGAAAGCGAAATGATATGAAGAGAAAAAATTATGTAAAAAGAAGATGACGTAATGAGCGAAATAATCAGAAAAATTTCATTTACATGACAGTAGCAGCGAGCGTTTCTTCTTTTTGACTCTTTCATATTAAAAAAGTGATGATTTTAGATTAAGAAAGTTGCGAAATGCAACAATTTTCAATTTCTATTCATATTTGTTTCATCACTCTTATTGTTTTTCATGTTTGCTCATTTTTTGTTGTTGTTAAAAAACCATGTTTACAGTAAGCTGCTTTAGATTGGCATAACTACCGTGTTTCGTTTTTATTTATTCACCAGAAACGTTCGATCTATGTCAAAATATTTTGGAGTAGCAAATTATGCATTTATATTAATGGTATACTAGTCTACCATTCATATATATTTATGGATATCATTTATGTGAATTTTCTAATTTCACACCAACTGCTTAAACTTTTCGCGTATATAAATTATATAAATCACGCGTGTAAAATTTTTGCTTTTCTTCGGCGTTCGTCTCTCTCTTTTTCATGCGTTTTGTACCCGTTCGCAGTCGTCGTCTCACGAACCATACTAGAAAGTATTTTTAAATGTCAAATGTCGTCTACAAGAATGCACGCTGTGTAGATTTCTTTTTTTTCTACATCCACTCATTCCTCTTCTCTTTCTCTCGCTTCTCGAATGGCTGCTCCTGTTTACCTGCGTTCGAACGAATGCTTCGTCGATTTCTTCATTAACAAGAAGCGAGTCAAATGACGAGAAAAAATTCTCTGTTCCTTTTGCAGTCTGTTTATCCCAACTGCCTCTGATTACGTAATTGAATTATAGATGAAAAAATAAAACAATCTCCACTTATTTCTAGCATTAACGTAATTAGTATTGTTTTGTTCATCAAAGCGACTCGAATTACGCTTTAGCATATTTATGTAATCTCATCACGAAGTTAACGTTAGACGGTAACTTGAGACAGCAAAACAAGCAAAATTTAGCTGATTCTTCGCATTCTTGCTATATTCTGCTTTAAATATTTATTTTATAATGTAATTTCATCAAAAATCGAATCTGCAATATCAAATATTCATCATAAATTTGTTCGAGACGTGTAAATCAATATTTTAAGTAATTTTCAAGTGTTTATAATATTGCCTTTGCATTTACTTCGTTACTAACTCTGAGAGTTGACTGTTAACCTGTGAAGCGAAAAAGCAAACAGAGAATTTATTCATGAAACTTCTCGTATTCTACTTCGTCAGTAATATCCTTTCAAGATTGATTTTACTCTATTTTGACATGCACGCTCGCCAAAGTGCAACGCATATCAGCAATCTTCATTGACAAAAATTTACACTTTTAAATCTACCCACTTCGCTGTTTGCAACAACAAATTGACCAATTCGGCTATCACAATGGTGATAGCAAAACGGGAGCATGAAAACATTGATCAAAACGCACATTTCACCTTTTGCAGAACATTCGCGTGTTCACAACTCTTTAGTCGTCGTTACTCTATCAACAAACTTGCCATTATTTGCATGCCTCATTTCCCCTGCCTCTTAACAAAATCCGCTTTGTAAAACTTATTATTAGACTTATAAACACATTATAATGATTATAAATTATTTATAATTATATTTACTTATTTATAATTATTACTGGCCTTATGTTTAAAGATATACTTTTATGGAATCAAACCTGTATTAATAAATAGACAGCAAAACTATATCCAAAAAATTTAGAAATTGCTCGGATTTCTTGTTGTACAAATAAGTTTAGGATTGGGATTATTAGAATTTTTTATTTTTTATTTTTATTTTTTTTTAATTATCTCTTATATATAAATTTAAAATTTGGAAAAAATTCATAAAAGATTCATTCAATAAATAGTTTTCAAAGTAGGATAGTCAAAGTAGGAGAGGACACTCTGTAAAAGGACCATTTGCTTGTTCCTCTTAAAATGTTTTATTCAATCTATTTACTCTTCAATTTTAATCTCTATTTTATTGCTTTCCTTTATTTTAGCTTTGAAATTAAATATTTTCTTTTCTTACTTGTTTATCATACAAATTAACCGAATAATAATTTCATAATCACATTCTGATTTCAAATGAAATAATTTTCATCTGCAACTTAATTTAAAAAAATACAGTAAAACCTCCGCTAACCCCTCTTGAGCGGTCACTTTTACTAACGGACACTAAAATCAAATACCCTCCTAAGTTAACTCAATTAAAGATACCCTCTCTACAACGGCCACCTCTTTATAACTGTCAGATTTTTTGGCCCCTTTGGTGTCCTTTGTAGAGAGCTTTCACTGTATAACCAAACGCACCAATTTTACTTGGTTTAACGGTTTAATTAGTTGCTAAATAAATTTGCTAAATATGTTTAGAAAATGTTTAACTCCATCATAACACAATTTCTTTTATTCATTTATCTTTTTTAGTTTATTCAAACTCTCAAAATTTTCTCAACAATCCTCTTCTTTTCGAATTTTATATTAAATTTTTATCTAGATCTTCTCTCTTTTGTTTTAAGTTAAGAGAAAAATTTAAACACATGTCAAAACCATATGTTACCGCTTTCAATTTATTTTGTTTTGTTTTTTCCTCAAGCGCAATAATAATAACATAGCGTTTTGAGTAAACAGCTTTGTTGTAAGCTGTAAAATAAGGTAAAAAGGATTAAGAATAGGAAAAAACTTTGAATGAAAAAAAAGAGTAAAATGAATACTTTATCTCTAAAGTAATAAATTCAGGTGAAACAAATTGAACTATTATATCGATTGATTTGCTTCGCTTTCTTTATTCTTTAGCCAAGTAGAGTCAATATTATGTTATCATTGTCCATTAGGATCCCTCCATTGTTTCATATTTTTCTTATGGAATGAAAAAAACCATCGCTTACTTTTCTTATCGCCCACGCATAAATATTTTGTTTGTTTGTTTTTCGCTTAAGATGAAAATGTCATCTCTATATTCTATTAGAAAAGGAATCATAATAGAGTAAACAAAATATTGATTTTTGATCATGATTATTAAAAATGTATGTAACACCTAGAAAATTGTACTACTTTATTTAACAGAAAATTTATTTATGTGAAGTTTTGCTCACAAAATGAGAAACGTTTCTAATAACCCAGGATAATAAGCATGTTGATTTTCCTTAGGCGATTTTTTTTCTAAACACTTTTCGTATATTTCTTGGAAATAAGTAGAAAAAAAAATTGAATTAACATATCAAATCAAAATATTTTCATTCTCTTACACTCTCAATTGTCGCCTGATTTGTCAGCAGTAATATATCAAAGATTAAGCGTACAAATTGAGTTTGCGGTGAAATTTACTTTCTAGATTAGATTATTTTTAGTTTTCACTTGTATTTTTGAATCTCTAAGTATTGTACAAATTCTACTCTTCAAAGCAAATTAATCCAAGATATAACTGCTTAAAATAATCTTTTTACGGAAAACCGCAAAAAATACAGATTGCATTTTAACTTTTTGAAAAAAGTAATGAAAAAAGAAACTTCTAGAAATGTAAATATAGATCTAAAAGCGAATAAGGATAAATCGGAAATCAAACATCCTCATCAGCCTAGATTTTTTTTTTATTCTTACGATATTCATTTTTTTCTCATATAAGAAGGCGCACTTTATTTACTCATAATATCTATCTTTTTGACGCCTAACTTTTTCGTTTATTTAATCTTCTCTGAGTAAGAATGACTAAATCGAATTCTGACGTGAAAAATGTTCTCTGCCTCAAATGCAAATATTTAATTAATATCCTACTTGCCCATCATTGTGTGCTTTGCATTTGTTTTTTGTTTAAAATTATTTTTTAAAATAATTTTTCGCTAAATTAATATTTCTACTAACAGAAATGTTTTAGTTTCGATTAATTAAACGATAATTAAATCACTACTCGAGAAAAATTTATGAATGCTTTTGCTTATTTCTTTCTTTTTCTTTCTTAAGCACTGTTCATCCTCTTATTTTACCTTAACAAATACCGTTACAACAATATGTTTTTATACTCAATTTACAGTTTAGAAAAGAAAAATTTTTACATTATGTGTAAAGAGTTTGTATCGATACGCATAAAACAATGTCAAGATTTTTCTATCTTTCACTTTATTTCTGGTTTTGGACCGCAAACAAACCATTGAATTCAATGTATTATCTTTAAAAGGCTCAAAGGAATTCATTTTCATTCCATCGGTTTCAAGAATTCGGCATTCAAGAATGAATGAGAAAGCTTATTGTAATCTCTTGTATTCATTATTCACGCTACTGTCTACCATATATCAGGTACAGGATGTAACTTTCGAGATGTCCACTTTATTCTATTTATTAATAACTTTTACAAATGAAATTTCAAGTTAAAAACGGCATATTTGCGAAAAATGCCCACATTTTTGACTGTGTGAATCGATTTTTCTACTTTATGTCTCATTTTGTTTGGCCAATATTACTAAACAATCTTGTGAATTTTCAATCATTTTGATTGAGTTGTTGAAAAGTTATTAAATTAAATATGTGAACATCTCGAAAGTTACACCCTGTATACCATGTAACTATTTTATACAATTATTTCATTTTTCAAAACACTTGCTATTTAGTTATTACTTTTTTATCATTTGCTTAATGGAAGTATTAAATAACATTTCGTCAAAAATTAAATAATCGCAATTTGAACTAAAAATTAAAGAAAACAAATTATTTAATCTTTAAAATAACGCTTTAGTCATTTTGTTTATAATCGTAAGTTTTTATTTAAAAACTTAATGTTCAGGTAAATTAGATTTATTTTCTCTTTTTCTTCTTTTATGTGACTTGATTTTAGTAGAAACAATAAAATTTTGGCGCATTGATCAAAGATTTAAGTGCAGTTTTCAAACTTTGATTCAAATATGGACTATAACTTTTATGGAATTTTTTTTCTTTCTATTTGTTTCGCTTTCTGTTCGGCTTTTCATTGCTTGGAGTACGAAAAAAAGCGAAAAACTTTGCCAATAAGTGTTGATGTTTTTTTTAACTTTGGCATTTTCACCGTAGATTTTTTTTATCGTTGGCAAAAGTCGACAAATCTAGTTCTTCACGGTTTTTTTAATAAAATTGTTACTTCTTCGTTCCACACTAGATATACTATTTGCTTGTTCTTTTTCATTTGTCCCTTGTTGAACTTTATCTTATTCTTAAACGAAATACTGAAATGATAATTTATGCTTTATACACATTATCTTGTTATGAAATTTTTTCTTTCATATCACTTACCCATTTTGCACAGTAATTGCAAAATCCCGGCATTTATTTTGTAACGAAAATACATTTCATATTTTTTTTTGAATTTCGAATATTTCTCCTTTTTTGATTCATTTGATTGACTCAAATGATTTCACTGTTTCGCAATGGAAGACGATTTTTATGTTCAGTCTTTTCTTCTTCCACTTTACACCTCTAGCTTTCGTTTTGAGCTCATCACTCTTCTTCATTCAAACTCTGCAAGTGTTTATTGTTCTGTCATGTTTTATTTCTTATTTCTTTATAATAAACTGAAAATTTTCTTTCTGGAATGAGAATGGAATGAAATACAGAAAAAAGCCGAAGAGAGAATTTACTAGTCGGATAAGAACGATCCATTCTTTTATGCAACTTATCCTCACTTTTTAATGGCCGACTTATTTTATAATTGATACAAGACTTTGATCTCAATTTTCATCAAAAAGTAACATAAGTCAAAAGGAATAAACACAAATATAAAAGCAAATGTATATATAGTAGAATTAAAGCAAATATGAATCTTTAATATGAAAAAATAAAAACAAAACTTTGGTTTCTCTCAAATGCTGACTGAATTGATTTTTCTAAGCTCAAATCGACTCGATTTCTTCATAACTTTTTAGCTTTATATTTTTCCTCACTTGCGCTTCTTGGATTCGATTCACTTTTATCATTATTTTGACAAATATCACCTGCTCATCGAACATTAGATCATGTCTGTGATATCTAACATGTTTTGTGATGTCCATTGAAATCTAATTTGTAATACAGTGAAATTTATTTTCTAAATCACTTTTTCTTGCTTATCCTTCTGCCTATTGATTCATTAATTTTCTTTCGCTCTATATTGATCTCGCTTTGCGTTTTCGCGTCTGATTTTTTATTTTTCTTTTCTCTCCGATCGACTCGTAAGATTGTCTCAAATAAAAGTAGCTTCAAGTCGCATCGCGCTCATTTTGTGTGTATATTTGTCGACCTTTAAAATTGCTTCTTATTGATTGATTGATTCAGTTATGCGCAGCGAAAACAATGGAGTATGTGCTTACTGTCAAAATTCAAGTCAAACTTGCGCCATAAACAGACTATTTGTATTATCAGAATTAGAAGTGATGCAGTAAAAGGCTGTGTTTTGATAAATGCGAAATGTGTCAGCATTCTGTTGAAATTACAATAAAAACAAAAGGGCGTTTTGCTCCTAGATTTATCGTTTGAAAAAGGCACTTCAGCGCTGTCTCTTTGCTTTTCGTTTTATTTATTACCCTTTCAAACTAAAATCTTATTTGAAACTTTATTTTGCGCAATTTGAGCTTTTTGAATTTAAAAATGTTTATTTGGTGATTATGCTAAATGTATGCTAAATTTAATCAGTAATGAATTCATTATAAAATATTCATTTCAAACAGATTCCTTGAGCATGAAAAAAGTTTTTCATCCATTGTGCCTTGATCGGGCTCTGGGCGAAAATTTCTTTAGTGTAAATTGAAGTATGTACGAAAGAAACTCTTTTGATTATTGAAAGTTTAGATTCACTTCATTTAACCAAATTTCAATCCGTGCACTCTATCTTACGAGTTTATGCATGATTTTTGTTCTTTATCCGATTTCTTCTGTTCTTTTCTCTCTTTCTTCTTATTCTACATTTTCAGACAGACTTATAGTCAATTTCAGTAAAACGCACTTCAAGTGCATTTGAGCATATATTGCCTGTATTTTCTCAAAAATTCGTATTTCACATTGTTAAAAGTATTGGAAAATGAATATTATTTAAAGATGGATAAGCATAACAATAAAAAGAAAATAAAAAAAGATGAGCATTATTAATTTTTATATTTGTTTAGACTAAACTATAATATAAAAGTGTGGACAGAAACTTGAAGCACACTTCACTTAGAAGTAAACTTTTTCATCCTCTCTTTTCTATTACTTGAAATGATTTTTCTTCTTCTATACATCTACATTGTATAGAATTGTATTGTGTACTCAAAAGATTTGCTCTCCAATATAATCTTTTTTATATTATTTTTTATTTTATCTAAATCAAACTTGCTTTTAGAGAAAAGCTAAATAAAATTAACGGAATGCATTTAAACTTGCAAAAAAATATTTTCTGTGTTTTTTTTTTAATTGAAAAAATACAAATGCAAACTTTCCATCTCATTAAATGTTGACATATTTATTTCTCTTTTTTCATTTAATTTTTGCGAAGTTTTCATTTTATTTTGTTATTGTTTCTTTTATTTTTCAAGTTTTCTCTTTGTTTATTTGAGTTCTAAAAAACCATGTTCAAAAATGAACGCGACGTCTTTAATCAGTAACTCACTTACTCTCTAACTCCAACTCTCCAATCTACTCAACCAAATTTCATAATTTTAAAAAATGATAGATATCATTGGTATTATTATTGAAGGCTTGTAAAAAACCAAAGAAATAACTAATTCAAAATAATGAGCAAAAAACCTTAATATTTGCGCTAAAAGCAGAAATTTAAAAACTCTCATTAAATTTGATTGCGAGCCAAATTAAATTATATATATCTATAAATTATTTTCTTTTATAAGCCTGCGATATTTTAAAATGAAAATTCAACTTAATGATGCAGTAAAATTCAAAATTTTGACAATCGCTTTAGTGCGCTTTTTTGGCAATCACTGCAGTCAGATAATTTGAACGAAGCTACGTATCTACGTGTATATCAAAGTGTATTCTTTAGATCAGAAGTAGCTCTTGTCTCGACACGATAACGCGAAACCGGGTCACGTCACATTCCCGTTTTTTACTCGACTGTGATGAATACCATAGAACGGTTTTTACGATTTTAACTGTTTTCACGATTTTCGCTCTTGTCACAGTTGTGCTTGTAAGTTTCAAAGTGTATTAAGTGAAAATCCGTTATAGAATTACAGATTATTTTGACTATAAAACAAAAACCTGAAAACGGTGAAAAATGTGGAAAAAACGTGAGGGAAAACACAACTGTAGATCATATGAGACTGTAACTGACAATTTCGTCACCTGCCCACCTCTTCTTTAGACAAACAATCAAGATTTCAGCTTTGAATGTTTATCATTATCAAATCTTATTAAATTTTAATTTTTTCACTCAAAGAAGCATGTTTATTCACAAAGGAAATTTTTTATTTATGAACAAACTCTTGATTCACATACACATTTTTAATCTAAAGACTTCGTCGGAAAAGATGCTTTGGTTTCTACAAACTCTCACTTTATAATTTTTTCGTTGCTACGCATTGCATAAATCTGTGGAAGCAACGGCTCATTTTCCGTAGACATATGATTCAACGATTCATAAGTATTTACACTTATTTATTACACTTTTTTAATTGGAAACATCTTAAATTGATTCTTTTTGAAAAATTAAAATTAGTAAAATTTAAGACAATATTAAGAAAATAGAAATTTTTGCGAGAATGAAACTGTTTTGATTTTTGTTTAATTCTGTTACCACTATCGAGTTAAAATTTTCTTACTGTTAGTTTATTGGGACACTTCCAATTATCTCATCTTTAATAACGACCAATAAATCAAAGACTCAATGAATCTTTTATATTAAATTCTTCACTCATTATTCATTTACAATAATCGAAGATGATTCGTCAATCAAGTGTGGTTATAAACAAAATTTTATTTTCATGACTGTTCACATTAATTTTTCACAAGTGAATAAAATCATTGGATTTTAAGAACGATAAGAACTCTGTATATGCTGGACAGTGAAACGCAAAATTGAATTTATTACTTCCAAATTCAATTTATAAAAAAAGTGTTTTAATCTCGCATGTGTCATTTATATAGAGTTAGTAAATCGCCATTCGAAATGTCGAGTTTATATTATGGATGAAAAAGAGAGAAAAAATTGAATGTGATGGCGACAAAAAACTAGTCAGTAAAAAAATCAATTACTAATCTATCACACTCTCCTGAATTTACTTCTTCCTCTACATTTTTTTCTGCCAAAGATTACATTTATTTATCTGTCATTTAATTTCGGGGTTTATTTGTTACCTTTATGAGAGATGAAAACGAAAAACTATATTTAAACAGCATCGATAAAATTGTGTGTCATACCTAAAGATCAATGTATTTAGAAGACGATTTGTACCATTTTTTGCTTTTGCTTCTATTTGATTTGTGTCAAAACCAAGTTTCGTAAGTGATTTTTATGTTATTTTCTTGCTCATTGATCGTAGCTCATAGATGCGGGTAAGTGTAGTGTTTTAGCTTGTGTTCTGCAAAAGTCATTTATTAGAGAAACGCATCTATGGAGCAAGGTAAAAACTCTTGTGACCTTATTTGTTTTGAATTCTTCTCTAAATATAATAAATTTCATTTTATTGATTTAAAAGTAGTTCTTTTCATATAATTGTGTTCATTGTTTCGCATTCATTACTATCCTCATTAGTATACTTATAATGTTTGTTACATTTTTTAGTAATAAAAATCGTGAAAACTTTAATAAGCGATGCGTGAATCGAACGATTTATTATTCATGATGCAGGCAGTGAATTTTGTGCGAACTCAATTGAGACCTGTAAAATAATGAAAGTTAGAGAAAAAAACTTCTTCTATGGTATTCTTAAATTCCCAAGTTGAGAGAATTGTGAGACACAGTAGAGTAGAAAGAAACGATCTATTCTTATATTTCGAGACTTTAATTTACAATTTTTCGCCTTGGAATTATTTTGAGTGATAAAGTTCGCTGTGTTATTTGCATTTAAATTGAAATGACCTGCTTAATTAACGCCATATATATTTTTTAATCTGTTTTTTTACGAATTAATAAAAATCTCGCGCAAATTACCGTTTTAATCGAATGAGGTGCAAAAAATCTTTGTGTCGTTTCACTTTGAAATGCATTTTTTACTCACCTAACACTGCCATTCTCTATATATTCGTATTATCGCCAAAAAAGCAACTAATCTTTTTAGCAGATGCACTATTTCAATATTTCTTCTTATTCGCGCATTTCAGAAGATATAGAGTGTCCGCTATAAAAGTATCCCAACTTAAACTTAATAACTTCCGTTCTGTTATTTATATTTTTATAGAAATTAAGCTATTCAACAAAATTTCGAACTTTATCGTATTCGATTCTATCGAAAGGATAAAGATAAATAGCTTTCAATGTCGGATACTTTTATAGCGGACACTCTATATATCGCCTACATTATTTACTTGAAACATTTTACTTTTCGAATGTCTATTTGGAACATTCTTTTGTGTGTGTCCATATCATATTCCAAAATGCAAAAAATTCGTTCTGAAAAAGTGATCGCTTTTACAATAGACACTATTTTCTATTTTATCTTTTCTTTTTCGATCTAATCATTACTATGCCTAGTTTAGCATTTAATTTTTACGTTATCTACCTTTAGAAATTATTTTTCTTTATTAGAAAACAAAATTTCAAAACTGTTATTTGAATAAACGTTTTGATGAATTAATTAATATTGAAACAGTAAATTCAAAGTAGTTATGCAAAACTTTCAAACTCAATCGATATCGATTTGTGCATCAAATTTAACTGCTTATTGATCGATTCGTAAGTGACTAGCTGCAGCAAGAAGTTTCTTTTTCCTCCGTTATTTTTATTTGAAAAACGAGGAAGCATTTTAAAAAATCAGCACCGTTTATTTTATGTACTTCGATATAAACGATGCATAAACTTCTTTCTACTTATGCTCAGAAATGATCAAAGCACTTTTATATAGTCGTGCGAAGCAACCATCGATCGTTTTTGTTTATTACAAGAGGCACAGTAATTTTAAAACGCTGTACTACTTGGACACAAAAACTTAAAACTTCTCAGCGAAATATTCTTTTCTTTGTTTAGCCTTTTTATCCAAATTAGCGCGCTTTTACTATTGTTTAATGGCAAGTAGAAAATCTATTATAAGCAGTTATGTTATTTGCATTTTAATGATTTTAATAAATGAATATGGTGAATGCAAATGTAAATTTAAGCGAAATTTTAAATTAAAATTTTGCATAAAAATTTTTCTGCGAAATGTTTTTTGTTTGTTTGTTTTTTTCTTGATTCATAAAAAGTTCACATTTTGACAACGCTTATTTTTGCATATCAAAAAATCGATGCGTGACACACATATATATAAGCTTCAAAATTCTTAATATAGCACAATTCTTAATTTACTTTCGAAACCCAAATTCACTAAAGCATAGTTTAAAGCGATCAAGTGAAAAGAGAAAATGAAATTGAGAAGAAAAATCAATTGTAATCCATCTGTTTCATGTTTGATGCCTGAATCGATCATTGCGAATCATGTCGATTGCAGTCTTTCTCTTTTCTCTCACTGATCTTGTAATCAGTTACTCTCTCATTCTTCTTTAAACTTGCACTCAGTTGGCGTGATTCCTATCATTATTTATGATCTTCAATTCGGTTAAACGAAAATTGGATGAAAAAAGCGAAGAAAAGAAAAGCAATAGAATGAGGAAAAGCGGCACAAGATTGAGATGAGAAGACAATTGCAATAAGAATTTTGCATTTTCTTATCATTCATATCCTGAAAATCGTTTTCATCTTTTCATTTTGCATTCTAGTTTCACCCTTTGTTTACGCTTCAAATTTCAGAATAATCATCTTTGCTTTGATTACGATTTCATCTTCTCTTTAAAATTTGGTCGTGTCCATAACGTGAAAGTAATAAATGTTAATTTTAAAGATGATCCAGTCACATTTTGTATTCTTTTCTTTTCGTTTTTTTCATCTGCGAAATAATCACGCGGCAACTTCTTTAGAGACATATTGTATTGAAACGACGTATTTTCACGGAACTTCAAGTGAACTCACGTTTACAGCATTATTATTATATTGCACAAGTTTTTTCCGCTCAAAATTGTCAACTTTTCAAAACTTTCTTGGAAAATGCTTTCTTTGAAAAAACTTGGCAAAAAAATCATCAAATCTTGCATCGTGATTTTTAAATTTCCTCGAGATAGGATTTTGTCACTTTTCTTAAAAAGCTTTTTCTCGGATGAAAATAAAAAAATTGCAAAATAATCAACAAATTTGCATATGATTTCAAATGATATGCGATTGTCTATTGATTTTTTTTTTCGTAGCTTTTCTAAATCCAAAACTAATTTTAGCTTTTTTAAATTCAATAAATTAACTTTCATTTAGCTGTCCTCATTTTCTTCTTATTTGACAAATGAAAGCTAATTTTGAGAAACAGTAATAAGTATAGCAATTCTTTTCTTAAGCCGATGCCATTTGTAAGACGATTTTCGCATTTTATAAATTAAGGCAATAGAAGAGCGAAGAGGAATGAGCGAAAAATGGCGTACGACGTTCATTTCCATTTTATTCATTTTATGAATTGGCGACTAAAAGACTGTAAAAAGAGAGAGAAAACGCTTTTGAAAATGAGAACGAAATCGTTCAGCTTCCATTCAATTGCGAAAACTGTCAAAAACGAACAAAACGCGAGAAATCGTTTTACAAAAAAATCTTTCTAATCGAAATTTCTATTTTTAACGCGACAATTTTTGAGCTTTCGATTAGAATTGGTGAGAATTAGCAGAAAGAAATCACTCGCCAAATTTCATATTTATACCATTTTTCCCTGACTTACTCAAGTTTGTCACCATATAAATCATATTATTTTATTGTTTTTCTATTTTTGCACAACTTTTTCAATACAATTTACCACAAAAAATTAGTTTTTTGTTCATTTCAACGATAATATCGTTTGTGTGTAAACTTTCTCTCTCTTTATTGTAAACCAAAATGAATTGCTCTTTATTCACTATATTTGCAATTTACTCGAATGCAATTTACACTTCATTTAGTCAATTTACTCGAATGAGAAACGCAAAAAAAATTAGTCCACGACTCGTTCGTAAATTTATTTTCTTCTCTCATAAACTCACTCGCTTATGTGAATATATTCATCTGTTTCGATGTGTTTTTCTTTGCTTTGCTTATTTCAATATGTTAAGCCCATTTTCTAGCGAAATAATTTCTTCAAAAGTCACAGTGTTTAATGTAAAAGTTAAAATTGATGCCCAGACACGTCAAAGATAATCAATTTAAATCTAATGTCGAATAAAAACAAGCTTAACAAATTGAAAGCATTTGTTATTTGCACATAGTTAATGCTTAAGTATATTTGTCTCGAAATTGCTTTCAAAATTATTTATGAGTTCAATGCATATTACGTTAATGATGAAGTTAAATTGATAAGAATTTGTAAAATAGCTATTCATTAACTGTAAACATTTTTGGCATTTCGAATAATTAAACAAAATGAAGCGGCAAAACAGTCGACAAATTTGTGCTTTATTTAAGCATAAACTGAAATTCAGTAAACTATTGTCCAAGTGGTGAGTGAAGTTTGTTGAATCGCCTTATAAATGATCATTTATTTAACCTCCAGCTTTGTTTCATTCAAACACACGCATTACAAATTCAGAGAAAAACAGCGTCCAATTGCAATGTTAATGCAATCAATAAGCATACAATAGATTAATCTTTGTCTCTGTCCTCTTTTCCCTCTTTTTCAACGATTAGATTCAAGAACAGAAGATAAAAGAAGACGGAAGGTGTTTGGATATATCGGATTCACTGTTTTGTGAGTAAAGCTTGTCTGTTGCGAATATATCCAGAGCAACCAAACAACGAAATAGTAGTAGCTATGCGACAACCAATCCTTTTCAAAACAATATATCAGCCATTTTCTCTCTGCACAGCATCCCTTTTTTCGCTCTCCGATCAGAGCATCCTCTTGGATGAAAATATTTTTCACTCGCATACGTTTTCTCGCAAATATTTTTCGTTTATCACGATTAAAAAAATAAATCGCCACTTTTTTCGAAGAAAGCAACATTTGTTAGAAATTGAACAAATTTTTCGAGTGATAAACGATGTTACTTTCTTGAAATTCATTTCTATATTAATCGAAATCTTGCGAAATAATAGAATACATACGGATTAAGAAAAGGATGTTGTGCTCAAACAGTTTTCTTGAGAAGCGCCATATTTAGCTGTGATTTACGTTAATTATTTACTGACATATTAAATACTAATAGTCAATGTGAGTGATAACGATGAGGAAAAAGAAGTTACGTCTCGCTGCTATTCTTAATTTTTTGGATGCCTTTCAAATGTGATGCTTGTGAACGATACGTTTTTAAAATTGTAAAGATACTAATTATACTTCACATGAATTTATAAATGTTAAGTATATTTATGTTTATAAACTAAAATTACAAACGTAACGTTGTCTTCGCTTCATCTTTGAGGAAAGCATCTAATGGAAAATGTGTCAATCGCTACGACAAACGATGAAGACAAGCAACAGTAACAAACTGTTAGCATCGTTCTTATATACAAATAAGCATTACGTGCTTTTGTGTTTTTTGCTACGTTCGCAATGGTTTCGAAGTAAACTACGAGTTTATTTAGTGTGAAGTGTGAACGAATCGAATTTGTAAACAAACAGTAACAAGAACAAAAAGTACAATTCACCAAAATAATTTCCTCCCTGCTCTTCACTTTCGGTGCTCAATTTTATTTTTTTGTACAATATTTCGTGACATTCCTCAGCTCTTTCAAATGTTCTGCTGTCCTCTTCATGTTTGTCAAGTAAAGGACACCTCTTTAGAGCCCATCGATAGTAAATTGGGCCGATCAAAGAGTGATAACTCTCACAACAACAAACGAACCTTTCAAATTGTTATTCACAGATCGCTCAGTAAAGGTATGCTCGAAGCATTCTCGCATAACTCCCGTAATCACGCTTTCCAGCATTGCTTTGTTGCTGTGAATCACATTCATTGAAATTACACTCTAATTAAACTTCCAACTTTTAATTCAATTTATGAGATCACTGAATTCGACCGTGGATTAATGAGTAAACACATTCTCCGTTATCACTCGGAAACTGAAAATGTTTCATTTCATTGAAGAATAAAATTGTGGCAAACTGTTGTTTCTATTCTTTCTTTGTTTGGTTGCATTTGTAATCACTTTCTCCTCTCAAGCGTAATGGAATTTTTAATCTCCTTATTTTCTTCACTGCACAGATATGCCTCTGCCAGACTCTAATTCAGAGTCCAATACACTTCCACCAGGATCAGAGCCTGGACAAAGCTCCTCCACAAATGCGTCGACCAAAAGAAAGGGAGCCTTCAAGAAATGGTTAACTAATCCGGTTCGCAAATTGAGTCAAGGCAAATTGTTAGATAAAACAACAGCGGGATCAAGCAGCACCAATTTGATTTGCTCCTCTTCCGACTCTACTCCAAAGTCGGCCAAGAAATCATCCATCTCCGGACTTTCTTCTTCTAGTTGGGGGGTAAATAAAACCGCAATACGAATTTAAAAAATAATTCACTTTTGACATTTTAGAAGGGCGATGGAAAACCCGAAAGCCATGCATCAATTAAATCATCTGGCTCTTTGTCAATATCAAATAAACCTCCGTTATTATCATTGACCACGCAAAAATCGAAATCATTAGATTTAGAAAGCATAGAACCTCAACCATTATTAAGTTGTTCACCTAAAGCACAAACAATTGATGAAGATACGGATACAGGCGATGCCACCGATGTGGAGTTACCACCTCCGATGAAAATACAAGATCACGACTTTACAACAGCAACCGTTGTTGCTTCTTCTGCGACCGTCCATAAAAGTAGTAATAAAGAAATCGAGAAAAGTGACTCAATTAGTGAAGAGTTTGAAAATCGTCTTTCTGTCGGTTCGAGTTCACCCAACGAAGAAGTAAAAGATCTTGACGAAGAACGGCAGAAAGCATTATTAAAGCGCCAATACGTTCTTCAAGAGCTGGTAGACACTGAAAGAGACTATGTTAGAGATTTAGGTTTAGTAGTTGAAGGATATATGGAAGCGATGAGAAAGGAAGAAATTCCTGAAGGTTTACGCAATGGTAAAGACAAAATTGTGTTCGGCAACATTGAAGCTATTTATGAATGGCATCGAGAGTAAGAACTAATTACAAAAATTAATGACTAAATTGTCTTTGCAGCTCATTTTTGGCTGAACTTGAAAAAAGTCTTGAAGAACCCGAGAGATTAGGACTTCTCTTTAGAAGATATGAACGCCGATTAAACATGTACATTGTTTATTGTCAAAACAAGTCCAAATCCGAATTTATAGTTTCCGAATATTTAGATAGTTATTTTGAGGTATATTGAATATTGCTTGAAAGAACAAAAAACAAAATTTTAATCCAACTTTCATTTCTCATCAGGATTTAAGACAACGATTAGGGCATAAACTTCAGCTTCCAGATCTTTTAATTAAACCTGTTCAGCGGATTATGAAATATCAGTTGCTGCTGAAAGATATTCTGAAGTATACTGAAAAAGCTGGTTTAGAAAAAGAAGCAGAAGATTTGAGGAAAGCAGTACATATAATGCATGTCGTACCTAAAGCAGCTGATGATATGATGACGGTTGGCCGTCTTCAAGGTTTCGAGGGCAAAATCACTGCTCAGGGAAAGCTATTATTACAAGGATTACTTTTGGTATGTGATACGAAAGAAGCGTTGACAAGTACTTCGATTTCGTCATTAAAGTTAAAAGAGAGACAAGTCTTCCTTTTTGAACAAATAATCATCTTTAGTGAAGCTGTCGGTCAAAAGACCCAATTTTCAAATCCTACGTATATTTATAAAAACCACCTGCAAGTAAACAAAATGTCTCTGCAAGAGAAAAGTCCGGATTCTGATCTCATCAAGTTTATTTTGAAATCAAAGGATCCGCAGCAAGAGGGAGTAAACTTTGTGTGTCAGGGACAAACAGTCGAAGAACGAGATCTTTGGGTTCAAAATATCAAAGCGATACTTGAAACGCAATTAGACTTTTTGAGAGCACTTCAATCACCGATCGCGTATCAAAAAGAATTAACAAAAGAAGTGTAAGTTGTCTTAATCATTCTTTTTGATTACAAAGAAACTTATTTTATTTTTACTTAATACAGATCTGCGCCTGAATTAGGAAGCTTATGGAATCCATCGCTGAGAAAAACCCTGTCTCATCCTGCAGCTGCTCACCGACAAAAAGCGTCGAAATCAACAGGGGATGAAAGCTCAGATTTAAAGTTGACATCTGGAATATCCTCTTCGAAATCACTAAAACATCCGAAAGGGACAAAATTAAATAAGAAAGGGTCGCCCGAAAAGAAGTTGGCAAAATCACCCGAATTGTCGAGTAATTCAGCAAATTTAACGTCTACGACGACTAGAAAATATTCATGTCCATCAGCAACAGCCATAAATGTTGAGTCAGTAAGTGAAGTTTCATCGGCTTCTGCTGCGTCAGCCATCACACAGACACTCTCATATTCTCAGGCGAATTCGCCAAATTCGAAGAGTAAGAAAACGTTTTTAGAGGGTTTCCGCAATCCACTTCGGCAAAAGGCAAAGGTAGACACAACTCCTTCACCTTCGATCGCCACATCCGAATTGACCTCACCACCGAGTTCGTTGCCTGTCGCCACTCCGACATCGTTATTGTCTAGTCAAAGTTTAGATTCCTCATCCGTGTGCAAGCAAGACGAATCTGAAAATGGTTCGAATGTGAACAGGCGATGGTCGGAATCATCGGCGCCTAAGTTACCAGCCAAAAAAATAAATATAAATGTCACTTCTTCATCGACATGTTCTTCGCCAAAATCTCCAAAAACGAAATTAGAGAGCGAAGAGGAAAATGGCGTCGTTCATTGAACGTGGTGCTCTTACGATGAACTAATAAATATTCAGCTGTTTTTCGGTCTTGAAAACCGTTTCGTGAAAGAATAAATAATTTCAATGTGAAAACAAAGCACATACATAAAAGAAACCTTTTCAGTCGCTATAAAGCTACACTTTCAAAGAAAGTTTCTTTGTTCTCTCAAAAACAATGCTCAAAACGTTTGCTTTCTGATTTTAGATCTGTGTTATGTACGAAACGATGTTAAAAGACTAGTTAGCAATGAGAGAAGAAATTAAAACGCATATTTCAATTTTGTAAATATTGTAAATAGTGCGAAAATAAGTGGCGAGCAGAATGTTTTTATCACACACCATTTCAAAATCTGACGAAATTGCAGTGAAAACATGCGAAATGCGAAGATCTCTGCGTTCTTCGATTGTGTTTGTATCCTGTAAATTTATTTTATTCTTCGAAGAACAAGCGAATACAGCTGTAAATAATTTAATTTCATTAATTACGTTGCTTTGAAAAGCGAAAAATTCAGTTTCATCATCGTATTCGTGTATCGCATTTGTTTTTCAACAGTCATTAAAAAGAGAACTGAAATGGCACTCAACAAACTTTACTTATTTATTTTTCAATTCCAACGATTTTAAGAAAGGCAAGTTTAATGAAATTAATTTATATGGTAGATAAGTACTTTGCTTTCACCATAATGATAATAAAGCGAGTTTTTCATTTAATCCTAACAATTAGCCAAAATTAAAAATTGCTTTCTAGAATGCTTATATAATTACTTAGTTTATAAACTAACTTAGTAGCTTATACAAGGTATTTCATTTAAAACGAAGCCTGTATTGAGGTATTGATTCGCGATCGAAAACAAATTTTTATCATTCATCATCATTCATTATGACGGAGGTGACCAATGAACGTGTTGCTTTTATGACTCCACGCCACAAGCAAACGTGGTTTGATTTTTTTTTTTCTTCTAAATCTTGGCTATTTAAATTCACGATATAGTGACAAAATTTATTCTTAACAAACTAATTTGAATCGGTTGAAAAAAGAAATTATTTTTCCTCTCCGCATTTGATTATTCGCAAAATAAATCGTGAAGTTTCTTAATATCAGTTTCGCTAAATCGGATAATTATAATCGATTTTAATTCTTGAAACAATGCTTTTCGTGTCAATGACGACTGGTTAACTCTGTTGAAAAGAAATGGATCAACGGCTCTTGATATTGGAAACATTGTCGGCAGATCACTATCGATAGCGAACGCGTTGATTCTGTAATGCATTATCGAGTCTGGATCATAGGGATAATTCGATATATTGTGTCGCGGATTTCGCGACAACTTATATTCGAAGGATAATCTTATCTTTCTTCTTGATAATATTTTAGTATATATAGTCGAGTTCTCCGCTACTCAGCCCAGTCGGCGTTTCAGTTGCGCTCAGTAGACGAATCGTTTGAAACATTGTTAGTTTTAGTTTATTGTTTGAGCTTCGCTCGTAAAATTGCTTTTAAATGTTCGCGTATCTTTTATTTCTTTAAATTTGTATTTCAATTCTATTTCTCAATAAATCTTCATTATCCGAATCCCGCCTCAGGCTTTCAACGGTACCTGGTTCGCAAACGCCTACGGGTTTATCCCGTAAGCGCCACAATTGTAAACGAATTGTTCTTCACTCTGTTTTTTCAAAATCGTGAGTGCCTTCTCGAATTTTGTTCCAATTTATTTAAATATGCTCATCGCATTATGAACTGAAAATCGAAATCATTTTTAAGATTTGAAAAATTCTTTAATGCACAATGAGTTTGTTAAATATTTACTAGTTAAATACACAATTATATGCTTTTCTTTTAAGCTCTTCTTGATTGAAGTAGTCAAAATAGCCTATAAAATGCCACTGTCGAAAAGCGTTTAGTCTAAAATCGTTTACAATTTGATAAACATTTTCAAAGCTTAAAATGTCGTTGCTTTTTGCCTCAGAACCACACTCGTCAAAATGTGTGTCAATTTCTTTCATCTCAATATAATCAACAAATTTGGAGGGAATGCTTTTCAAATAAGGAGAAATTTTTTTGAAGTGGTCAAAAATCGCAACTCTAGCCAGTTGTTTCAAACTCATTATATTCTTTTCCTCTTCTCGACAAAGTTTGCCAAATTTTATGAGATTATATTCGTAACCAGTACTATGAGGGGTGTTAATTTCATATTCGAAAAAACAAGTTTGAAATAGAGTTTCTTCATAATTAGATGGAAGACGAAAGCCTCTATTTAAAAGTAAACTAAAAAGTTTTTTGTTAAAACCGAAAATGTCGACGTAACCATAATGTAAGTTTGATACATCACATCCTTTTCGAAGAAGAACTGTAATTATTTTCTCATGTCTGGCTTTTAAAGCACAATTAATAAGAGAAGTCTTCTTGAATACAACTCCAATACTTCTACCAAAATAGTGATTACGACAATAGTTATAATGTCCGCACTCGAATTCGTAATCAATGTTGAAGTCATTTGATTCCTTTTCAAAATGATTGAGCAATTTAGAAAACAAAAGCCCGACTGCTTCATAATACAAATTAGGGTAATATCTATATCGAGAATATGAATGAAGCAGGTCGTGAAGAAAGACTCCACTTTCTTCCCCTGACTTTGAATGCATTTTCAGAATCAAGTTAAAAAGTAAGTCGATCAGATTTTCGTCTGGCTTCTCTTCAAAGGCATTGTTATAATAAAGCGAAGAACAAAATATAGCTTCAATTAGATCACATACAGGACCAGAAACATATTTATTCGCACAACAGTTTTCTCTTTCAAAATATCGACCATTGTAATCACGAAAAGATATCGACTTCATGTTGTAGACTACATAATGCATTAGCTTTAGATTTCGGCTCTTTATCGCCAATTTTAAAGTAGATAAATTCAGATGTTTATCTATATCGAAATAAAGATTGAATAAATCGAAATTAAAATGATGAAATAGACCTTTCATTTTAAACTGGTATTGAAATAACAAATCGACAAGAAATGAATTGTTTGCGAGAGAAATATGATTTGGTGTCAAATACAATTCTTGTTTATGTTTTAATAAAATCGAAAGCAGTTTTCGGTCTTTCTTTCGCAACGCGAGAAACAACGGCGAGTGAAGTGCATGCGATTCAATAATGAAACCGGTGTCAACCAAAAACTCGATCAAGTCGTAACTTGCTTTGCTTTTTATCGCCAAACTGATCGGTGTCAGTTTCTTACTGTAAACGTAACCGAAATCGATGCATTGTCGGCTTTTGACGAGTGAAACAGTTTCTTTTAAATCGTTGCTTTTAATCGAAAAATACAACAATTCATAAAATTCGATGCTTTCGCTCGACATTTCAATACGTGACGCAATCACTGAGTTCGTCTGCTCTATGGACGGTTATATAATGACATCGCTGCTATTCACACTATTCAACCGCAGTAAAGAATTGTACACTGGCCGGCAAAAAATGAACCATCTTCAAATTCGGCGGAGACGTGAGAACAGCATTGTCGATTGGCTTTACATTGTTTACGGCTGAAATACAAGCGTGCAATTAGTTGTTGTAAGTAATCATTTATTGATAGTATATGATTGTATTGACTTGCTTTCAATTGCATTGATTTCAGTCAATTTGCTTTCAGTGATTTTGCTTTAATTTTTTTCAATTTATTTATTTTTTCTTTATTTTCGAATTGTTTATAATTTAATTATTTGCGTCCAGGGGCGACAGAAAAGTTTTAATCATTTAGTGTCGATTAATTGAGACAAAATTAATTTTTTAGTAAATGATGCGAAAGTTTTTTGATAATATTTATTTTCGGCATTTTTAAATCGCGATTTTAAACTTTAAACTTTAAACTTTATTATAAAAATTTAAGACTCAAAATCCGTATAAAAATTAATTTCATTCGGCGATTAAAGAATTTAGTAATGTGGCGACGTGTACACAAGGAATTGCTTAGATCTCATTTCAGTTCTWTRATACAAGAGTTTACGTGTACGTCTTTCGGTCTTGAATCTTTCATAGAAACATTTTAACCACACCTTTTCCCATCTTCTCGTCTCCTGCTCTTTTGAACTCTTTTTCTTCAGTCCTCTGAGATCCTCACTTGAATAGCATATGCAGTTTGCGTTCATATTTATATAGATTTACTTTAATGTCGCAATAGGACGGAAAGAGTAATTAGAAAAAAATAAGTTGCTGCCATTTATAAGCGCAACAATGAATTTCTATATAAGCCTCAATTTTCAGTTTTTTATTTAAAATAATTTTGATTTTGTTAAGCCCTGCACAGACTGATTCAACACCTCAAATTTTGCCCTGTTTTTAAAAAAAATTATTTTGCAAATTTTGTAAATTTTTATGAATAATAGGATTATACTTTTCAAAGAGGTGACCGGGTCGAACCATTCAAAGTTGTTTTAATTTTATCGTATTTCCCCTATAATAATTCGCAAAAAAAACCTGCGAACATCGGTCTTTTTTACTATTGTTAATTCTTTCCATACATTTTGACATTTATAAAAATCTCCATGCGCAGTGTACTTTGAAAATACGAAATAAAAATATCAGGAAAACGAGACAAATTTTCAATTTGTTTAATCGCTTTTAAATTGAATTATTTCGATAGTCTAGTAAATTATTTGCTTGAATTTAAAATAATGAATTTTATTTTTAAGTTACATTTCATTAATTCAAGCAAGCAAAACAAAGAACTTTTCATTTGTAGAGAATTTTGTGTTTGCATGCTTTGTTTCAACAAATACGGTTGAAAGGATTGATATTTATGTGAGCAAAACTCTCTATTAACATTAAATTATTCAATAAACAATCCACAATACAATTTAAATACAGTAAACCGCACAAAAATCCCCCACTCCAAATGCGCATATACATGCTAGATTGGGAGATTTTTGTGCGGTTTACTGTAGAATGTTTACACTGATCTCACTATCTAATTTTTGGGCAAAGAAAAATTATGACATGCAAAGCTTTTATTCGCTCATAATTTAAACAGAATTTGTGAATTTTATACTTTAAAATGAAAAAGGAAAAACAGTAAAACGCGGAATTAATTGAAAAAGTGATGCAATAAAATAAAAACAAAGAACGAAACGAGAGGCCGGTCCCTGAAGAGGCGGGCACTGTGCGTTTGTGTGAATCTAAGCGGACGGTCCCCGTTTTGAAAGAAAGCAGCGAAAAGGTGAAAAATGGTGGAAAGCAAAAGTCGACGGCATCGAAACGGCGAACGAAGCCATAATTTGTATCGCGAACACTTTCGTTTACCGCAAAACGATGACGAGTTTTCGTTTATCTCACCGTGCGTTAAATACTCGCTTTTCTTTTTCAATCTTATTTTTTGGGTAATTTTCTTTTTCCGTCAAATTTGTGTGCTAACGAAAACACCAACTGTTCTCTTCATTTCGCTCGCAGCTCATCGGTGGCTCGCTCATCGGATTGGGCATTTACTCATTCCTCGTCGAATATAGTGAAACTAACTTACCCAAAGTTCAAAGCATTTTGGATATTGTGTTTCATGTGTCTATAACTTTAATCATCGTCGGTATAGTCGTATTTAGTATGAGTTTATTCGGATGTTTGGGTTCACTGCGCGAGAATCTATGTTTGCTCAAATTGGTAAGTGATTCGCCCACTTTTTTTGCCTTTTTCACCCATTCATCATACCAACATTCATTTTTCATCATTAATTCACCGTCCTTAATGTTGCGATTCACGCTTTATTTCTTGTTTTTCGTTCGATTGTGAAACAAACACAACAACAACATCTTTGCCAAGGGCATCGTCCGCAACCATCCGTTGTTCATAGCGATGTTAACAGCGAGTGGTTGCAAGTTTGATATGTAGTGGTTGATTCTTGTTATATGTAAATGTCCATTATATGCACATTTTGTTTCTATAACTCTTTTTTTTTATTTCAAAAAGAGTAAAGCGTAAAAAACATTTGCATTGACACTCGCAAACAGGAAATATCTCAAATAGTGTTCATAACTATTAGTTTTCCTCTCGTAATTTAAATAGCTTTTTGTCTGCTATCGAACCAAAGAATGAGTCAATTTACAGTGAAATACAGCTCATTTCGAAACAAGCCAAAGATCACATTTTTATGTTTACTATTCATTTCTGATGAATTCATTTCTCTCCATCTTTTCTCACAGTATTCGTTGATGTTACTTCTTCTATTTATTGGAGAAATCATATTGTCTTCAATCGCATTCATGTTTCCAAATTCATTTTCATTCGCATTGAAAGAAAAATTATCGAACGATCCAATTAAAAAATATAGAGACGATGACAATCTCAAGAATCTCATCGATATTATGCAGACAACATTTAAATGTTGCGGAGTCTCCGACAAAGGCTATAAAGATTGGTCGAAAAACATTTACTTTAATTGTTCACAAAGCAATCCAAGTCCAGAAAAGTGCGCCGTGCCTTTTAGCTGTTGCCGTAATCAAAGGAATTTCGATGTAAGCATTTTTCGCTCTCTCTCTCCTCTGCATTTTTCTGCTGTTTGATGCAAAACTAAACTCTCATTCAATAAACGCGATTATTAATAAACCTTTTCACGCCTCGAGGAATGCAGATTCTACTAAAAAAGGCCCTAGAAAAAAGTTGACTTGTGTGAAATACATTGCCTCTACCCGCAAATGGTATATGTATTCATGTGTCAGCTGCAAATGAATTATCTGCTTTCTATCCTCGGGGTGTTGCAAAAATGCTTTGAATTAAGAGTCTCACTTTACTCTTCACTCTTAGAGCGGACTCCCAAATGGTATGTGTGGTTATAATGTTCAAAATATATCCTCAGTTGTCGAAGTAAATAAGTACGTGTACACGCGAGGGTGTATAGAAGCAATCACGGAAGTGTTCGAACGCAATATGAATCTCGTCGCTATGGTCTGTTTGGGATCAGCAGTGATTCAAGTACAGTATTCAAGCATCCTCTTTGCCTGAAATTAATGACTAAAGGAAACCTTTTTTGACAGCTGCTCGCAATGTTTTTAGCACGATCTTTACAGGGGCAAATCATGGCCCAAAGAGCGCGTTGGATGTGATATGTGCCTTCATTCGTCTTTTGACCGAGACCAAAGAGTACTTTTTATTAAAATTTAGCTCTTACAATTATGTTACTTTAATATCAATGTATATACTGTTTTTTATATATTTTAAAACGCTTAACAAACGGCGTCAACCAATGATTTTTAAAGCGCTCATATTTTACAACTTTATAATTGTATGAAACCAGTAAAAGTCTGTGACTCGATTAATTTCGAGCGCATCTCAAAGTTAATTTCACTTAACGTTCATTCAATCATTCATTCATTTATCGCTTACACCTGCTGCGAAACATCGTCACTTACATTACAGCTTGTGTATAAGCATGCAATTACTGTGATTTAGAATGTCATTTATAATTTATAGAAGCGTGAAAACTAACGAACGATCAATTTATTGACGAATAGGGTGAAGGAAAATATGAAGCGATCGAGAAGCATGTAAAACCGACTTAAATTACATAATTAATTTAATTTGATCTCTTGTGGTTAGTTAGCATTTTATATTTTTAACACCAACTTTCTATCGTTGATTTGATTAATTACTTCGAAAACATGATACAGATTTCTTTCGAGTACTCGTTAATTTAATTAACGCTCATTACACTCTTTTTCAGCATATTCACGATTAATTAACTATCTTATGTCATTCGTTTACATTAAATTAATTCATTTTTACTTTTTTACCTTTTTGAAAGTGAAATATGTTCACTTTTAAGAAACAAAAAAGAGAAACAAAAGTTTTCAATTAATTTTATCTTCGAGTTTTATCGCCCATTCGAAAGAGAAACTCGCATTCATAAATTTATATTGAATTCCCTTTTATTTCGCTTTATCGTAAAGAAACAATTGAAAGAATTGAGCTTTTTGCATATTAATGGATGGATGCTTTGAGAGAAAAGTGGGTCAAGAATCAAAGCGAAAGCAAAAAATGTGAAAGTAGTCGATAAAAGTGAAGCTTTTAAGAAAAAAGAAAAAACTAATATAAGCGAAAATGCATCGATCGATTTGTACAGTCAGCGACAGAATGTTTTGCATCTCATCTTACAATCACCACTTATATCGCAAATTTTAAATCCAAAATTCAGATTAGAGCTAAGGGAAAAGATTGAGATTTAACTACTCATTTCAATTCAAGCAAAGCATTTTGAAAATGCCTATTAAAACTGACTGACTGACAAAGACAAGGTTTAAATTTGCTCTGCTTTATCATATGAGAATGGAACCGATTCATATAGTATGTGCTTCTTCTTTGACAGTGCTTAAATGGCTAAAATGATAAAGCAACAACATGAAATTTTGCAATTAATGATGGGATATGGAGAAATGTGAACCGATTAAGTGATTCGACAGATTCATTATTGTCTCGTAAAACACTCTGCTGATATGCATATTGGTTCTCACTATTCGTACGGTCATCTGTTAATTGGAGACCGCAGTTATTCTCGTTTGCTAACATTTGAGTGTCAATGCAAGGAGTAATGCATATTCTTTATTTTCAACATTTATTCAAATTAGGCATAACTGCCGGTATCATTTGAAATCGAGCAATTTTGAAAAAATACAGTTTCGGAAAGAATATTTGTCCCAGGTCAATCATTTAATATCTTATCACTCTTAAACGCAGCAATTTTGAGCAGGTTTGCGACAAAATTAAAAGCATTTAAAAGTAAAATCAAGCACAGTTATCAATTTTTTTAAAAATAAACAGCTTTCAATATATTCGAATGAAGGTGAATAGCAAAATTTCTGTTTAAGTGAGTAAAGAATAGTTGTTCAATTTTTTCATGTGACATTACAAGTTAATTAAGTTGCTTTTTTGTTCGTTAGAACAAAAAGAAGTTGCAAAGAATTCTTAAATAAATAATTTTTAAAAATGTCGGAAGCAAAAATAAACACTTCAACATTATTCTAATTTTGATTGTTTGGACATATGGTGAGCAACCTTAATTCAACAGATTCATTATTGTTTCAGAAAATGTGTTGCCGCTAAGCACATTGTTTGCTCGCAGTTCGAAAGGTGATCAGCAAATTGAACACAGTATTTCGTGCTTTCTTATCACATTTAAAAGCGATTGCAAAAGGTTGAATTTCAATCCAAAGTGAAATGTTCATTTTGTTTATGAAAAATTCACAAATATTTTTTCAAAACTAACTTTACAAATGTGGGATTAACGTGTGCAAATAAGTGATTTAAGTGCGACTTATTTTGTTTAGTAAAAATAGTTCTCGAGTTATCGCCCGTTTGTTAAACGAAAGTTCTGAGCAATCATCAAGTTTTTCATTCAATATCATTGTTTTTCTATTTTATCAATGGCAAGTTAAGAAATTATTTGCATTTTTAACGCTCAACGCTTTTAATGCTGTTTATTTATAAAATAAAGTTTTATATTTTAAATTGAGAAACGCACGCTTAGCTTGCCTCTCTCCATTAATTAACGCTGGGACAAACATTTTTTCCGAAACTGGATTAAGATTAAGAGACTTAATATTATTCATTGATTTTTCTTTTCTACAAACAAACAAAAAAATTTGTTTGTATATGTATAATATTTGAAAGCACTTTATCTACAAATGTGTTCAAATGTATGAATTTTACATTTTTTAAATATGCGATATATTTATTTGAAAAAGATCGAATATGAATTGAGTAACCAATATTCGTATTTCGCTCTTTACTCTTTTTTGTTTGAGACGGTTGAAATGATCAAATAATGTTAAGATGAGTCGAGAGACAACATGCATTTAATTGAATTTTTTTATCTTTCTTGATGATACATCTAAACAGCTTTCAATTTTTTGTTTAAATTTTTTCTCTCTCTCTCTTATTCAAACACAATCGTGATAACAAAATTAATGTGTCTATTTATCTCTTTCCTTCTCTCAACTCTATATTCAAATAATAAATTTTGAGAAAAAACCCACTGTAAAAATATTTTATTCATATTTAAAACAAAACAAGAAAAAAATTGAAGGAAATTAAAAAGGAATTAAGGTGTGTTCAACTTACAGGATATAAGCAAATTTAAAAGTATCCAAAAAACTAACAAATTTTTAAGCTACACAAATTTTGAGTAAATAACCTCTGTCATATAATACACTTTATTATGAATACTCTTTTAAATTTTAAAATTTTGTATTTTACTTGTGGTCCCGTAATTTGTAGAAATTACGGGATGTCTCATAGTATTAGAAACGAAAGTGAACAACGTATTTAATTTCTTATGCGAAATTTTTTTTGTTGCGAAATTGGCGCATGCTTCGGAAGACTTATCCATATTTCAATCACGTTTTGTCGTTTCGCATCCAAATGGATGGAGATGACGAAAGTGAAGGTAACGACATAGCCACTGATCGCTATATAAAGATGCTGAGTTTCGCGAATCGAATCACAGCATTCGGCGACAAGAAATTTCTATTAACATACTTTATTACTGAATTAACGATTTTATTTTCGTGCGATAAAAAAACTAAAAATTGGTCATAAAATGTTTATGAAAAGTCAGGTAATAAAAGGCCGCTGGCCAAAGTTTTAAACTTTTTAAATTTATTATTGCTTTTCTTGGATAGATGTTCGCTTTGCTCTTATCTCTTTTCTTGTGTTTACATATTTGCAACGTTTCTGCTCGAATGGTGTGCTATGAAGTAGAAGAAGAAGCTGCGGCTTCTGAAATTGTGACAACACCAGCACCACCGGACTACGAGCGTGGGACTTTCAAAGTGAAAATCTGGAATAAAGCCGGCTATAAAGATAAGGGTTAGTGCTTATGTTTAAACCAATATTTTGTTCGTAAACTGAAGCGCTGCTTTTCAATTACAGAAGGAAGCGGTGTGATCATTGACAGTGTGAATACCCCACGCTCATAAACACCAACCTTCCAACACTTCGACCAAACTTTATGATGACTTGTACAAAAGTTGTTTGCAAACAATCATCACTTACTTTATACGATTTACATTTGATATTTAATTTTTAAAACGACAATTATGTGGTAAACGTGTTTCATTATATTAAGATTAAAATTTCCGCAATTCAAAATTATAACTTTGTGAACTACATTTGAAAAACTTTTCGAAAAAGAATTAAAAAATTTAATTTGCATTTATTTATTTTTATTTATTTTGTCTACAAAGAAGCTTAAATGAACAAAATTACTTTACAATTAATTTGTATAGATCGGATGCAATTGAAATTTTTTAAAATTCTACATTTCAAACTTTGATATCTTTTAAACCCGTCATGCATTTTTGATCAAACCAACTAAACCAAAACCAGAGTATTTATGAAGGATTATGCAAGGGATTAGAATGCTAATTTGAAAATTTTGATATTGATTCCAAGAAATAAATTTCGAGAAAAAACCCACTGTAAAAATATTTTATTCATATTTAAAACAAAAAGGAATAAAGGTGTGTTCAATTTACAGGATATAGGCGAATTTAAAAGAATATAAAAAAATTAACGTCAATTTCTAAGCTACACAAATGTTGAATACATAGCCCTTTCATATAATACACTTTATTATGAATACTTTTTTAAATTTTATAATTTTGTATTTAACTTGTGGTAATTTTTTTATGTTTATAAAAGCTTTTAAAAATTCTTTTAATATTCTTATTAAAATTTAATCAACATTTTTACTTAGCCTCTGTTCAAAGTGCATTGGAAGTTAATGAAGTTCAAGAAAATAAAGGAAAAAAGCAAGAAGAGGAAGATTATGAAAAAGCTGTTCGAAATTTGAATATAAAAATGAGTGAGTTGTATGATGGATACCAAAAGGCGATAAATCATCTGAATATAGTGAAAATGAAAGACCCAAAAAAGATTGATTTCTTCGAGGAAAGAATATTAAAATTGCAAGAAGTTAAAAAGAGAGTAAATTCGCTTCACGAGTTCGTCAAGTCGGCAATGAAAAATCCGAAAAGAAGAAAAGATTTGCTTGCATTTGCAGAAAAACTTCATGCGTTCGAAATGAGACGAATATCACGAGCTTTAAATATTGACATTAAAAATGATGGCGAAGTTCGGAATCGACCAGTCGATGGCAATGATGATGTTTTCCCTGATGAAATTTTCTTTTACTTGCTTAGACCAAATGAAGAAGAAATAGAAAAATTTTGATTTTATAAAAAGTTGTTAAAAATTGAAAATTGAATAATAAAAATAACATTTTTGTATTTTTAGAGAATAAAAGCGAAATGCAAATATAAATTAACGTATTCCCTCTTATTACATGGCACGCCTGTGAGTACTGAAGTTGGGTTTTTCTTTTAACATTTTAAATAAAATTTGATTTTAAAAAATTAAAATTAAATATCTTTTCATACGAGAGGACAATTTTTGCAACTAATAGTTCATTTTGAATTTAAAGGTTTTTTCTTTTAATTTGTTAAAAATCTGATATTTTCAAAATTTTTAAAGTTCGTTTCTAAGAAAATAACAAGTTGAAATGAATATTGTAACGCAGTAAAAGTTCGTCCACGTTAATTCGCCGGCGTACCTTTGAACTATCGTAGCGAAGGTGCAATTCACTGCAAGCAAATGATCAGCGACCAACAGACTTAATATCAGCTATAACTGCGCCACAAATTACTATTAGAGAGGAGTATTGTATTATCATTGTAGCGTGCAACTTTGCCTTCTACACACTTGTGCTTTCTCACAAAATTCATGTATTCGCGTTCATTGTAAATAAAACATTTCAACTTTTCGCTTTGTGTCACTAACGCTGGCGTAGAGTTCGGAAATACGCGTTGACGACCGCTGTCGCGATTAACTGTCCGTTAGGTTTCTGACGGCGACAAATTTAGCCGTAACAAATATAAAGCTAAATTAAATTATTGTGACTTTGAAGTGTTAAAAGAATCTGTGCAATTCATATAACCATTTGCATAAGACCAATGGTTTAATTTAAAAATGTACTAGATGCATAAAGGCGTTCAAAAAGTAAGTGAAACATTTTACAGGATTTTAAAAAGAAAACAAAGTGACTGAATGTGATTTTTCTTTCATTGAAACGTTTTTGATCCTTTTGTAGAAATGATGAGGTAAGTAAAGTGAGCAAATGACTACTTACTCGTATAGAGCAATTGCAATTGATAAATGCTATTATTTTACGATATGTAAACGTTTGGATGCAATTTGTGACAGTAACCAATTTTTCTGTTAAAAAATTTCAAATCATATTTTCATCTTTAGAGTAATTATTTTAAAAAATTAACAACGAAAAACTTTTGATGTTTTTTTACCAAGAAACAAGAAAGCAACAAATTTTGCATGAAACTAAAATAAATTGATTTAAAATTTAGTTTATGATTACAAAAAAAAGAGAAAATGTTCTAATAAAATACGAATTAAAATGATGAAACGCTTGACGATGAAAGGCAAATGTTGCAAATGCCTGAAGATGAAATTGCTTAAAATTTATTTAAATTAAATATTCTTAATCTTTTTTCTTCGCCATAATTTAAGTCGTTTTCTTCGATTTGCGAATCTTCTCCAGATAAAGCAGCAATTCTTAAGTACTCGAATAGCTCGACAATGAATTTAGCCATTTTAATATAGTCGCGTAAGATAATATAGTCCTTTATATCGCATTTTGTAGCCTCTTCATTTTGACAATATTCTTCTGGCATCACATCGGGATCAATGTCCGGACCAGTTTTCACACCTTTCATCTGCATCACTGCTAATGTTTCGCACAGTATTTGGTAAAGATATGAATGAACGTCTTTGAATAAGTCGCCCATCACACCGCTTTTGTTGCGATCTAAAACGATTCGTTCGAAACCAATCGCGAAATGTCGCAAATCTTTTACAACTTTTTTCAACCAAACACTCGACTGCAGGTAAGAAACAAAAGTATTTCGATTATATTAACAATGCACATGATGATTTAAGATATAAGAATTTTAGGTTTATTCATACACTTTCAAGAATAATAACATTACTCAATTAACTTTTTAATATTTAGAATTTATTTTTAATTGGTACATAGAGATACTATTTAAAGAAAAAATTTATTTTGATAAATTCAACAAGATTCTTAAATTTAAGATTAACATTATCACGTTGAATGATAAACTACGATTCAGATTTTGGCCTAGAAATGTTATTATATCCAAAAATGTATGAATAATAACGAAATTAAATCAATGATCAAAAGTTTGCATTTTCACGAAATGAGTCAAATAATAAATTTTTCAAGAAAAGTTAGAAAAAAAATACCTAAAAGATAGGAAAAAAGTGAAACAAACTTACTGGAAACTTTTTGAACTCGTTTTCAGTCGCTTCTGGGATTGAAGGTAACCATTTAAGTTTCAAATGTTCGGTAGAGCTCACGAATGTTGGATCATTGTAATTCAATTCAAATAACTTAATTTTAAAAATATAATAAAAGACAATAAGAAAAAGACAATCAAGAAAGTGAATAATGATAAACAATGTAAAAAATGTTTTTTTTAAATACTAGTCCACAAATGCAGCAAAATTCATTCAAATTTTACGACTGAAAAACGATATGCACTCGAATAACGCAGCCATTGATATTATATAGTGTAATCGAAAGAGTAAATACTTTGTAAGTTTATTTTAAACACAGTTTTATTTTAAAAGTTAACACTATAAAAGCAACAATATCAAATTTTAAAGAATTACTTAATAAATCGCCGTGAAATTAAATTAAAAATCTTATCATTGCTACAAAAGAGAAAGTTAGTTAAGGCAAGAAGCGAAAAGCTGAGAAAGATTGAGAAAGAAAAAATTTGAAAACCGTGTTACTTACAAATTTTTGCATGGTTTTGTTCGCATGGCTTAACGAAAATCGTGCTCGATTTAAAACTTCATCATAGATCATTGTCGCTATTTGGGTGGTAATTGATGTTCTAAGCTTAGGAGTTGTACATAAGGACACCCATTCCGGCTGCTCCTGTAATCTTCGAATAGTACTTGCCATTATTATATCTATTGAAAAGCACAGAGCAATTGTTGCGAATAGGGTGCGAAGAGAAAAAAAATTTGATGGTGCTGAAAAATTAATATTTTTTCAAATTATAGAGAATTTTTAAAATCTGTAGTGAAACTCTTTTCAAAAATCAAGAAAAAAAGAAAAAAGATGAAAGTAAAATTTTGAAAACTGCGAACTTACTTAGTTTACTGAGATAAGTAAATTGACTAGTGATAAGTAATTGCATAATATTAATAAAATTTGCAGTCATTTAGCCTGGACTAAATATGAAATAGCTAACTGATGTTTGCCTGCTCTTATAAGAATCTTTCTTTTCGAAAGTGTAGCTGAATTTTTCAAATTATTCACAGGTAGAGGGCTCGAAAGGGAGGAGTAGGCAGTGCACAGATTTTATTAATATTCGTCGCTTATCGAAACGCTAAATGCGAAAAGTAGAGTCAGAGACTTCCTAAGTTGACACACGTCAGTCTCGCGTAAAGCAGTTAACTTTCGTGGAAATGTTTTGAAAATGGTAAAAATGCCAGGAAATATTAAGGGCAGACAAACGTAAAAAGCGCTTTGCGTACGTCCGGCTATTTAACAAAGCTCGACTAGACTTGTAAGGAAACAATTAAAAAGTAAAGTCCGATCGTGCCTCTTATGCAACTAAAATTATTCAAATATTGTCCGATGCCTTAATTTCACAAGTTGTTACCTAAACGAATAACAGAGTTATTTAATCCGCGATTGTAATGTACCTCACTTTGTTTAGATGATTTTTCATAATGAATTTCAATTTTCACATGAATTCGAGTTTGTGTTATTATAATTAAATTATTTAGTAAAAAGCAAAATTTAAACTTTTTTGTTTCTCAAATAAACTTGAATTATGTGAAAATATGACAAACATTTATAAAGAAACTCCTTTTTTGGCCCGATCCAGATTTCAGATAAACTTAATAAGTCGACCGAACTTCACGTGTGCATTGAGAATTTCCCTCATCATCGGTGCGTATTTTGTGCGCGAAGAAAGTTAATCACGTGCAAACTTTAACATTATGTCTATAGCAGAAAAAAAATTATCTGATTTTCATCCGGTATGTTTCAAATGATAAAACTCTCTATATAAAAGAAATTATTATTTTATCTCTACTTCTATTCATATTAAACACCT
>NCKU01000333.1:0-46598 GCA_003675995.1 Dinothrombium tinctorium | reverse complement strand
TTATAAATTCATCGTAATTTTAGCTTTCTGCGAAAAATTTTGCGACAAAAGAGATTTTCAAATCGTTTTTGGCAAATATGAAGACGAAAGCGAGACTTAATTGAAGCGAAATTGAAAATCATTTAAATTGCATGCGGCAAGCAAAATGCGCTCGCATTCGAGTGGAGAGCGATGCAGGCACTGCCTCTCACTGCAAATCGCTGCTTTCGACACATTTAAAATTTAAAATGACGCAACGTTCGAAATTCGCTCTGAAGTTAGCGTAAATCAATTGTTTACAATCGATCCGTAGTAAAGATCGCACAGTTCACGTGAAATGCGACTTAACGATGCGCTCGATTCGAGGCTACATTCACGCGTGTATCACATTCTCAAGAAACTTCAAACGTGAACTTTGTGAAAAGCAAGTCATAGAGATTTTCAATGTCTTTGAGTTGAAAAGGAAAAAAAACCGCTGCGTCCTTTTGCGATGCAAAGTAAACGAGAAAAAAGTTTCGCGATCATTCGACAGTATTTTCAAACGTTTGGCAGCAATTAAACAGGCAGTTAATTCATTGTGAGCGCAGCACAATTTTAACCTCATTTTAGAAGCTAATTTTGCGAAGAAAAAGCGATTTTTTCGCATAAAACAAGCGATCAGTGCATGAATGAGATGGAGACAGCGTTTTTAAATTATGCAAAATTGCGACTTTCGGCGAAGTGAACGAAAAGAGCAGCTGTTAGCATGTTTTGTGCGAAGCAGAAAAGATAAGAACGGGTGCTTCCCGAAATCGGCGACCGCGAAGCGAGTGAGAAGTGACACGATGCGCCCACATTTCGCGTCACGCAACGAACCGATCGCAGCAACAGTGTCGGTGTGTGTGTGTGTTTCCGCTGTCGACGTGTACCAACACCACAGTGTTTGCGTTGCATTCAGTGCGAAATGAAAAAATGCACACACATCGAATGCGATCGTAACACCGATGACGCAAGCGATCGCTCTGCGCTCATCGCACTACCGTTTGATCGCGAGGCGCTCACAGCTGTTGCTTGCGATCGCACAGTGGGTGTGTTTCGCGTCTTGCCCATTCTGTTTGCTGCAAATGTCGCTGCTTTCTCGCAATAACAAAGCACACAAAAATCGACCGCTTTTCAAAACAAATTCACAAAATGCGCTCCAATTTTCGACGAACACCGCAGTGAAAAAAAAAACTAAAAACAGGACACTTTCAAACGGGTGTCACTCGATTCGAGAAATATGCGAGCAGCGAAACCAGATTGGCGTCGAAAGCGGGATCCAGGATTCGCGAAGGCACCGTAATTGCGGTAATCGCAGAAAGCAGCACGGGTCGAAGGCACGCATTGCGCTCGCGGCGTGCACGTGTTCATCGCATTGTTTTACACGCCGCGATCACGTGTAAATCGCTCTGCGATTGGTGCGAACGCAGCGCATAACGACGACTCTCCTTCGGATCGCGCGCAACGATTGGCCGAAAGCGGCGGGCGTCGATCGCTCCATTCGAGGCCACGCCTTCGGTTGAATACCGATATAAACAATCGACGGGCTGTGTTTCGGTTTTTATATTTTTTCTGTGGACACTGTTTTCGAGTTTTACTCGAATCACTCGAATTCTACTCTCTTTACGATACTTTCTTTCATTTTTAATAACTTTTATGAATTTGTTCGAAATCGAATCGAAAAATAGACGCTCAATTCAAAGACAGAACTTCATCGCATTCAACTCTTGTCTTCTGTAAATTTATAAATTCAAATATTCATTTGTCGACAATATCAAAGATAATAAATGGCCGGAAAAGTGAATGAACAATTTGTGTCCGGCTTCAGTCCGCCGCAAAGTCCGCGCAGCGACGAATGGCAGCAAAAAGATGACCGCTGGTCATCATTGCAGCAGTCGACGACGAGTTCAATTAAAGACGCTGTCCAAAGTTTACTTTCGATCGGACAGCAATCGTCATTTGGCGATAAAGAAGAAGAAAACAAATGTTCGTTGATAAGCGAGGAGAAAAGTGGCGAACACGAGGAGCATCTCGAAGTGACTGAAAAGTTAGGAACTCCCCCGCAATCGGAGGATGAATTTGAATCAAATTGTCGAAGCGAGGAATCGTCGCTTTCAGAATACGACATTCATCAGTTGAATAATGCGAGTAAACGATCGGAATTGGCCAGGCTTCTACTCACTCCAACACCGCCTCCAACACCTGTACAATCATCGCTCACCGCAATGCCGGTGCCCGTGATCGTACGCGGCCCTGGAAAGCGATGGCAATCAACGCAACCGACACCAAAGAAGCGTCTCAACTCAACTGTAACTTCGCATTCGGCAGATGCAAAAGCAAGTAAAAATGAAAACCAAAGCAAAAAGCCGGTCGCGATCGTGCCCTTAGTGTCTAACTCTTCGACAGTAACCTCAGCGTGTTCCGTTTCTACCACGACGACGGCGACTACGAAAACGGCAACAACTGTCATCCAGCAACCCACACTCATTTTGACCACTGTTCCTTCATCCACATCGACATTATTACCTCTCTCGTCTGGCATTGTTCAGTTATTAGTCACTCCTTCTCAACAAATAACTGCTCAACAAAGCAACCAAACCTCAGTCGGAAACATGACCTCAACAATTAGCAGTCAACAACCTCAAGTGATATTTGCGACCCCGGCTTTCGCGCCGTTTGCTTCGCTAACAACTAGTGGTGGCGAATTACTGTCAGGCAAAAAACCGGTGCCCGAAAGGCGAAGAAGCTATCAATGCACGTACCCAAACTGTACGAAGACCTACTTTAAAAGTTCTCATTTAAAGGCACACATTCGAACGCACACTGGTATTTAACCACTTTGCTGAAACTAATTTCTAAACTAACTAACTTTTACTCTACAGGCGAGAAACCTTTCGTATGCAGTTGGGAATCGTGCGGTCGTCAATTTTCAAGATCGGACGAACTATCGAGACATAAAAGGACCCATACCGGAGAAAAGAAGTTCGTTTGCTCCATTTGCGAACGTCGATTTATGCGTAGTGATCACTTAACCAAACACGTTCGTCGCCATACGGCTTCGGATAGTAAACTTAAAAATGTTGAACAACTTAAGAATAATTCAATTGTGGCATCGACCACTGCACCAATAACCATCTCACCATCGACTGCAACATGGTTGGTGATTGAATGAATACTTTTGGAATCAGTTGATGTATATATGTATCACATCATCGAACTTGGGACAAAATTTTCACTTTTATGAATTCAGAATTGTGTTAAATATAAGTAAATATGTACAGTTGACTTCATTTGGTTTTTATGCAATTTCAACACACTTCACGAAATTGTTTGTTGTTACTCTTCTGCTTCTATCAATTGCGCTTTCAATAAATCATTCACTAAACATCGCTCTTTTTGCTCTATTTCAGACATGTCGCGCTTGAAAGACATAAGCTGCATTTGATTAAAAGTTTTAAATACTAAAAACAATTTCAGTCAAAATCAATCTCTAATACTGTTCAAAGCTGCTTTGAGATTTTGCGCTGAAAGTTTGTGTTTTTCTTCATTTGCAAAAAGAGTAGCCAACAAACCGTCATTTGCTAAGACACTTTCTTCAAAACCATAAGAAATGTCCTCATTAAGCAGAGTTGACATTCGCCCGCCTTTGATGGCGTTCATAAGTGCATTTGGAGCACAAATGTCCCATTTCTTGATTGCAGTAATGTGAACGTATATATCGGCATTGCCTTTAATCAACTCGATAGTTTTGTAGCCCGAACCAGCAGCAGTTATAAACTGAGTATGCTTTCCAAAAGCGGTATTAGCGACTTTCTTCACCTCTCCACCGTGTGAACGGGAAATAATTACTCGAGTCTGGTTTGATACAATTGACTTGTTTCGATTATTAAGGAGCTCTTGCAAGGATGATGAAATGCCGTTACCAGCCCACGCCCAATAAGTCTCTGACCGTGGATTTTGGTTCGAATCGAACAATTTGTGAATGACGCCAATGATCGGTTTGCCTTTATATGACACGCAAACCATTGTTGTCACATATTGAAGCAGATTCTCAGTGAACTCTTTTGTGGCATCCAAAGGATCAATCCACACAACGAGATCAGAAAGCGGCCTTTCTCGATCGGATAACTGTCTAAATTCGTTTTCTAACAAAAGTTTGTTTGCTTTTAAAGTTAAAGATTCACCGGGATTTTCAGTTTCTTCATTTGTACTTTCGTTTTCTTCGGAAATTATTCTTAAACCGGGAAAATTAAGAGACAAACTGTTAACCATCGCTCGGTGCGATCGAATATCAGCGAATGTAACGGGCAGTTTGACGCCTTCTTTGGTCTCTCCTTTATTTTTTGCTTGCAAATTGTGCGAGTCGTAAACAGAGCGCACTTGGTTACCGCCGATTTCAGCTGCTTTAATAACCGCTGCCAAAAGAGTTTTTAAATTGATCGTTACGATCGGTGAGAAGTGTTGATTCGCGAATATATCACTGTTCGGCGACTTGAGCTTGAATCGTTTCGCGAAACTGTTCGCGTACAAATCATCGGTACTCAGCTTTGAAGAGGAGTACAGAAAGTAGATGCAAACGAATGCGAAACAGGCGATCGAAATGCCGATGGGATTCAATCGAATCATATACGGCCACATTTCGCGAGATGCGAACGCGCGCACGTTTAGCGTGCGTTTCGCTTTCGAACCGTTTCAAATTCAAATGTCGTTTTATTTGCCTCTTTTCGCCGAAAACTGTCGAAATTACTTTCTTTTCGCTTTTTCTTTCGTTTTAAACGCAAAAACAAAATCAACGGCTTTTCGCGAACACACTAATCGCAACGAGAGCAGCGAAAGGCGCGCGTTTCAAATTCACTTTCCATTCAAAGAAAAAGATTTGAAAATTTTTTAAAATCTTTAAAATTTGAAAATAAGCAAAAAAAAAGTTTTAAAGAGAGTGGACAAAATTTTTAAATACAATTAAATAAAACATGAGGTTATTCAGAAATTGCCCTCACTTTGCACCATTCAAAAAAGTTTACTCAAACAAGATAAATTTAAATTTTATTTTGAAAAGGTAGTACACTCTCGTTCTTTTGCGCGTCAAAGTATTCTTTTGTACAAAAAAAATTCTTAACTCTAGTGCTTTGCAACGAAGCGTGTTTTATGTGAAGTGAAAAGCTCTTATTGGGCATAAGTGTGCTACCGATTCAAAATAAAATGTTTCGATTATCGAAAAGTGAGCTTAAATGCAAAGCACAAGATGAGTTAAGCGTCTCATTAAAATTGCTTTGCAGTTAAGCTCACTTTCGACAATCGAAACATTTTGAATCAGTAGTACATAACAGTGAAAAAAAACAAAAATGAAATACTTCGCCTTTTTTATTAGATCGCAGCTTGTGATAGACTTCGTTTCGATCCTGCTGACTCTTATTTCCTTTGCTTTAAATATATATTTCGCTCTCGCATTGGTTTATTCGAGATTAAAGAGCTATTTGCATACAAAATGTGATTGAATTGCGAGGCTGGCCATTTAAAAGAGTTGTTTGTAAGAATTCTTTTTTTCATGTTTGCAATTTTTTGTTAGTAAAATAGATTAGCATTTTATTTCTTCAATTTTATATTTTTATTTAGACAGGTAAATTAGAATTAAATTAAATTGTAAAATGTTAAATTGTATGTTAAAAAAAAATTAAATTTATTTAGTTACAAAATTTACATTTATTTAGTTTAAATAAATGTTAAAAATTGAAAAGAGTTTTCATAATCGATTATTTGGCAAAGATTTCTTGCTCTCAAATAGAGGGGATAAACATGATAAAATTTCGACAAAGATAAGTTTAGACGAGAAACTTTTAAGATCTAAAAAGCGCAGGATGATGGCTGATAAAAGAATGCATAGAAGCTCAATTTTAATTGTTTTTGAAGAAGCAACTTCAAAACAAAAAGCTAAGTTAAAATTTACAGCAAAATGAGAAATCCAAAGGTAAAATTGAAGCAAAATCCTTTCCGTTGAAAACGCTAATCAATAGCGGTATGCCATCAAGCTTTCAATTACTTGTTTTCAGAAAATTTAATATCTTTGAAATTTAAATATCAAAAATATCTTGCGACCACTTGCGAGACAGACGATTAAAATCATATGAAAATGTATCGCTTTGTTTATAGAATGTGTGTATTAAATTTCATCATAATCGGCCATTGGCACCTGAAAAGTGTCCCTTGTTAGCATAACCTAACCTGGAAAGTAATCTTGCCAGCCAACTGACTCTCTTCTCTTTCATTTTATTAGCGAGTTTCACGAAGTGAAATACGCTATTAATCTCGTATTGTCTTTCGGTCTGTCTATCTGTGTACCTATCTGTCTCTCTGTCTGGCTGGCTGTCTGTCTGTCTGTGCACATTTTCATTAAAGGTAAGAAAAACTAATGAAGTTAAATAATTGGAACATTTTTAAGGTACATTGGTGTCAAATATTTGAAATTTAAATTTTTGTTATACAATAGGCAGTTTAAATCAAGTTTAATGTAAGAGGACCGTCTAATGAGTATCTAGGTGCAAGAATTGCCGAAATTTTAATTTTGTTCATAAAAGAAAGAGAAATAAAATTAATCGAAATAAATTTAGAGTAAGAAAAAGAAACAATGAGGGAGTATTTATGAAAATATTTTCTAATTTTTTAATTTGAAAAAATTAAATTTGATTTGAATGAATTTTGAGTAAGTATTCAACGTTAAAATAGGTTTGTGGCCAAAAAAATTGTCGAAACTAAATCTAGTTTCAGAAACTCGCGTTAATGCAGTTAAATGCTGTCTTGTTTCACTTTTTGCTTGCAAAACGAATGCTTTTCATCTTTTCAAAAAGTTTCATGTTTCATTCGCATTATTGCGCAGTTTAGCATTTCGACATTTATTTCATTTTGTTTAGAACATTAACTTTATAATCTTTCCTGAAATTTAAAATGTAAATTTTCACACGAAAAGTTAATAATTTAAAAACATAGTCGAGGAATAAATCATCTTTTGAGATCTTAAAAGGAAATGTGAATAAAAAAAATTAGTAAACATCATTTGATTAGAGAAGTAAATAGCGAACGGATTTCGTAATTGCCAGTGAAGCGAAACTCCCTCTCTCCTTGTATTCAATTGCATTCGCCACCAGCGACTGAAATTGAAAATATTGAACAAAAATGGTCGATATAAATGTAATGCTAGTTTTAAGTAAAAATTGATTGCAAAATATCTCATTCATTTCGTAAAAGAAGCTTACCGACTAACACCATTAACCCCAAGAGAATAAGTAATCTGAGGTATTCGTGTGAGATAATTTAATGAACGCTTCTGTCAATTGCTGACGAATGTGTTCTTAAAAAACAATTGCCTCGCTCGTAAAGCTGTAAAAGAGGAAAGCGAGTTTATTTTATCATTTCTCGCTGCAGCCGAAGCACGAAAACGGCAGTTTTATTGTTCTAAGGCTAAGTAACCAAGCAGCGATTTCTTAAAATAACTCGTCTACCATTTTTCAAGTTTTGACTTGTGCGAAACGTTTCTTTTCCTCATTCATATTATTGATTAAATTCGAATTTGTTTCCGATTCAGATCAAAAGCATAAATTCTGAAGTTCTGTAGGTATGTTGTATCTATAAATCATTTGCGAAGACAAGTGTAATCGTTGCTGTTTGTTGTTTTCATTAAGTACGTTGTCACGCAAACATCTCGTTCGATTCGGCTCTGCTTTTAAGCGAAAGTACGTCGCTAAAACTTGAAGCAATCTTTCGAAATAACAATGAATTCAAAGGAGAGCGAAAAACGAAAGTACGAACACTTTAGGCACGGTTCGGAGAAAGGATATCAAAGCGGAATTTCGAAAAGAGTTAAAACGTCGAGTACGTCGATCGTTGACAAATCAGAATCAGAGTTACGATTCGCTCGAAGACCAGGTTATGGAACTATCGGTGAAAAAGTGGCACTCATCGTCAACTATTTTAGAGCGCGACTATCGGAAATAAACATTTATCATTACGATGTCACTATCGAAAAAGTAGTGAAAAGTTCAACACTTAAGGAATCGAGCAGTTCAAAGTTAAAGCAAGTAAGATTAGCGAGTGAGAATCACGCAATCGTCAAATATCTGGTTGAAAACAGCTGTAAATTTGGCGAAACATTCCGCGATATTCTCCCAGTTTTTGATGGGCAAAAAAATTTGTTCACTTCGAAAAGACTAAATATTGACGACAGTGGCCGAACGTTTCAGGTAGTTTCGCCTGAATACGGTCGTGAAGTAGAACATCAAGTAAAACTCAAGTTTGCGCGAAAAGTTGATTACAATCCTCGCAAAAGTACAGAAGTCAGCGACGATTTTATTCACATATTGGAAATAATTTTAAATTACGGATCTAGGTTCGCAAAGCAACCTAAACTGATCATCCGTTCGGCGATCATTGACTTGAGCTTGAAATGTATCCCATTGAAAGATAATAAATCTCTCGGTTTCGGCTGCACAACAGCAATTAAAAACACGAAAACTGGACTTGTATTGAACATCGATCGCAAAGTTTCGGTGATTAATAATGGCGGGCCATTGCAGGATATCATTGAGCAAATTCTTGGCATAAGAATTTCATCAGAGACTAGGTTTAATGAAAACGATCGAAAGATAGTCGAAAAATGTTTGAAAAATCTTAAATTAGTTGTCATTCATTTACCTTACAGGAGAAAATATACTTTTCAACGTTTAAGCGAAAGAAACATTTCTCAAATCACTTTTGAAAGCGAAGGGAAAGTAATTTCGATTAAAGACTATTTCTACAGCAAATACATCGACGCATTAAAGAAAAAGAATATACGACTGAGAAGTAATTTACCGTGTGTATATGTGACATCAAAATCTTACTTACCAATTGAAGTTTGTGAAATTTTGCCGAACCAACCGCATGTCGGTAAAGTGTCCGATGATATTTTAAACGAAATCACCCGTTCAACAGCTAGAATACGAATTGAGGAACGCTTCAAAACCATTGAGGCATCAAGGAGTTCTTTACTTGCTGACAGTCGCGACTATTTGAAAGAGTTTGGCATCGAAATTGATTCGAAACTTATCAGTGTTACAGGCAGAAAATTGCCGCTACCACATCTAGAACATAAGGATTCTCGAGGTAAGCCTTGTGTATTTTATCCAAGCAATTTAGGCTCTTGGAATATGTGGAACCCCACGAAACAGTTTTTCCATGCTGCTTCATTGCAAAAATGGTTGATAGTTAGCTTCGTTAACGACGTGGATCAAAATACGATCATCAATTTTGTGAAAAAATTCATTGAAATCGCTCGCGATTATGGCATAAACATCAATTATCCGCGAGAAAAGCCATTGTTTTTCACCTATGCAAACCTCAGAGGCAAGATTTCGCAATTTTTTCAAAAATGTTTGCAGAAATATTATGATATACAACTAATCATGTTTATAATCGACAAAGAATATGGTTTATATGAAGAGATTAAACACACGGGCGATGTCTTGTTTGGCATACCAACTCAATGTATTTCATCGAAAAATTTCCTCTCGGACAAACGAAGAGGAAATGGTCGACCGATGGTATTCGATAATAGTTATTTACGCAATCTTTTTCAAAAAATAAATGGAAAATTGGGCGGAATCAACACAGTTCTCGATGCAACGAAAAAGCCTGAGTATCTAAGAATGTCGACAATGGTCGTAGGAATCGATGTATCGCATCCATCACCAGTGGATAAACTTTCACATTCACTTGCAGCATGTGTCGCTTCTTCGGATGATCAGCACACTAAGTATTTCGCACATATAAAAGTTCAAGAACCATTCGTGAAGGTAAACGTTCTAAATAAAGAAAAAGATAAATTGGTGGAGGAGATAGTTAAGCTAGACGAAGTAATGGAAAAGTTGCTGCATGTTTATTTAGAAAAAAACAAAGAGCTTCCTGAGAATATAATTATTTATCGCGATGGAGTATCCGACGGACAATTGCAACACGTTTTTATTCACGAACTGAAAACACTGCGCGCCTGCTTTGAAAAATTCAATTCTTACAAGCCAAAATTGACCGTTGTAATAGTACAAAAACGTCATCACACAAGATTTATCCCCGATTTTTGCGAAGGCCAGCGAAATACTCATAGAAGTGGCAATGTGATGCCGGGTACTTGTGTTGATGACAAAGTCACGAGTTCAGTTCTATTCGATTTCTTCTTATATAGCCACGAAGGAATTTTGGTATAAAATGATTTCAGAAAATGTACAAAGCTTCCTCTAACATTTCAATTTCACTTTCAGGGCACAAGTCGTCCCTCACGATACTGTGTCTTATTTGACGATTATGGATTTACAGCAGATGAACTGCAAATTGTCACATTCTATCTTTGCTTTTTATACGCTCGTTGCATGAAACCAGTTTCGATACCGACACCGGTGTATTACGCGCATTTAGCAGCCAAAAGAGCCCGCGAACACTTTAAAAATTTGTTCGACAAAAATGTCACTCATCGATCAGAAGTGCGACAACTGCAGAAAGCTGTGGATACGTGCAAATCGTTGAATAGCAACTATTTGTATTTTATCTGATTTTGTACGGATTATCGGAACAAACTCATTTCGCTCGTGTCGCTCGCCTCTTTTGAGGCGCATCATTTTGAAACGGCCCCTGAGACGAACACTGAACCGAAGTGTGAGTTTCGCAAGTTTCGCGAAAGAATGGTTCGAATCAAACGAAGGTACGTTTTAATCGAAATTTGTGTGAACGATTCGCGATTCGACACACGACAAGACTTGCCGTTCGGCGAGAAGCAAGTGATCGCCGCCATTCGAAGCAAAATCCATGAAATTCACGGCGATTTTGGTCTCGGTTCTGTTCTCATGTCTTTGAATTGCAAAAAATTTGACAAAATAACGAAAATCGTGATCATTTCTTGTCGACGGGATCCGATTCAAGCATTGCTTACATCGCTACCACTGGTCACCAGAATTGGTGATGTTTTTTGTACTCTCAATTCATTGAAATTAACGGGAACTTTGAGAAGCTGTTTAAAATCTTTGGCTTTGTATTATAAACGAGAAAATAATAAAATGAAAATAAGCTGACCAAAGACTGGAATTTTGAGTTAAATTTAAAAAACAATTTCATCTAATTTTCCGATAGCCGTAAAAGGAGATACATCTTCAACACTGAATGCAGCGATACCATCTTCGCGTATTACAAGAACAGTTTTGATACCAGTCGATTTTGCCACTTCTATTTCATTCATGCTTCGAGTGAGAAAAAGTATTTCGTTTTTCGCTACATTTAATTCTTTTGACATCTTATCATAACTTTCGGCGCTATTTTGCGGCATTTTGTTCGTATCGAAATAGCCATCGAAAAACGAACTTAAATCTCCGAGATTGGTGTAATTCATAAGTTTCTTGTTTCCATCGATCTCACCACAGGCGCAACTCGAGTAGAGATAAACTTTTATATTTTCTGAACGCCATTTTTTGAGAACTTGAGGAACATCAGGATAAATATCAATCTTAAGCTTTCCTTTCGTAATAGCATCGAACCAAAGTAATTTTTGAAGTTGATTGTGAGCAGACGATTCTGAACCGACGTCATAGCCTCCATCGACAGCTAATCGCCATCCGAGATAAAAAAGGACACTTTGTTGTATTGCCATTGATGTTTGACGTGCTTTAAATACTACCGGTGTATCACCATACGATTGACGGTCTACATAAGACTGCTCTCTGAGATCATGAATAAGCGCGATCATAAACTTCTTTTTCCAATTTTCTTGAAGATAGGTGAGCATATTTTCTCGCGAGTATTGGATGAAAATGCTTACTGTTTTGCTCCAAGATGTAATTACTTCAAATAAACGTAAAACAATCACTGACGGTTTTTCAAGTTTGATGTTTTCTTTCGCTTCTCCGAAAGTCTGTTTCAGATCCATTCTTTATTAATTTTTAATGATTCTAATTCCTTGCTTCTCAAATGTTGGCAATTTTTTAAATTCATTTCGCATTCAAATGGCGACAATTGAAGCTCGCTTTTCAATAATTAAAGACTTTGACTGTATTTCATTGCGCTTATCGAATTTTATATAACATTGTTAGAAAAGTTCTTTGAAATACATGCAGCAACAAACTTCGAATGATGCGAAAGAATTGTTGCTTCAATAAGCGATCGAAATTGATGAAATCTGAATTGAGCACAAATTTTTTATTTGTTTCAAATGACATTTGAATCAAATGTACTCTTCAAGCAATAAATAAGTGCTTCTGAAAAAAAAATTTCTAAAACCTCACAAAATGCCTGAAACTCGTACATTCAGATAAAACCACTTTCTACGCAAAAAAATCGTTTATTTATTTATTTATTTTAATTTAAAAAATGAAAAATCTGAATTTATGAGTTAAAAAACAAATGCGAAAATGTGGTAATTATGGTACACTCTTGTCCGATAAAATCTTTCAATCGTCCGCTCTTCATTCACTGCATTCACCAATACAGTCGCACTGTTCATTGCACAGCTCATTTCGACACTCGAACGCCAGCCTCAAATTGATCGGCGGCTTCGCAATCCGCCGTTTGATTCATGATTTCAAATTTGGAAAAGTTTTTGCGAAAAGTGTTCAATTTTAGAAATTCGAGAAACCAGCGTTTGAATCGATTGAAAACAATTTTAAATAAATTTAACAAAAACTGGCGGCGAAAACAACGATGAATAGTTTGGTCGTAAAAGCGACTAATCAACCATATTTGACTCATATTCCGATCTTAGCCAAAGAGGTTTGCTTTTCACTTTCCTACATTTGGCCGTCAAATGATTTGACGAATAGAATAATCAATTGACGTAATTAATTGCAGATCACATCGATATTTGCGCCAAAAGACGGCCAAAAATTTATCGACATGACGTTCGGCAGCGGGGGACATTCAAAGTACTTGCTTTCGCGTAACAAAAACATCACAATCTACGCTTTGGACCGCGACCCCATTGCTTACCGTAAAGCGGTCGATTTATCCACGAAAATGAACGGTTGCATCGTTCCTTTACTGGGAAAATTCAGCGATTTGCCAATGCTTTTGCAAAATGTTGGTGTGAAGAAAGGGAGTATAAATGGCGTTATTTTGGATCTCGGACCTTCTTCGATGCAATACGACGATCCTAGCCGCGGATTTTCCATTTCTTCTGAAGGTCCTTTAGATATGCGAATGGATGGTAACAGGAATCCGAACATACCGACTGCTGATGATGTGATTAATACACTCGATAGTAACTCATTAGCGAAAATATTCAAGATTTACGGAGAAGAGAAATTAGCAAAAAAGTTTGCAAACGCAATCGTCGATTCAAGGTTCATGTTGAAACGAATTAAAACAACGCAAGAATTGTCGCAATTACTAGCATCCGTCGCTGGTCAACATTCGGTCGATTCGATTGGGCGTTTTTCACATGCTGCAACAAAAGTATTTCTAGCATTGAGAATTTTTGTGAACAATGAGTTAAATGAATTGAATTATGCACTTACCAAAATAAGGGAATATTTAGTTTTAGACGACAGCGTAAATTTCAAAAACTCAGATAATGAAGATGAACTGAAGAAATATAACTCGGGAAAAATTGCAGTTATTAGCTTTCATTCATTAGAAGATAGAATTGTAAAACGACATTTAAAAGGCATTAATATTGATGAGCCCATTGCGCAAACGATATCGCAAAAAGTCAATAATTCATTTAATACACCAACACAAGAAGAAATTGAAACAATGTTGGAGAAAAAATGGGTGCCTATTAACAAAAATGTTATAACTCCATCAGAAGAAGAGGTGCTTTCAAATCCAAGAAGCCGATCTGCAAAATTAAGGACTGCTTTGAGAATAAAATAAATATCAAAGTTTATAATTTAAATGTTATAATACTTTACATCAAAACAAGCAATATTTAAATCATTTAAATACTATTATCTAAAAGAAGAGGAGCAGTTGTCAGAGAAACTGATTTTTGAATCGACGCAGGTATGTTTCTCAGTTTTTTATTTTCTTCTTCCTGTTGAGCTCTAAATTTTAACAAATACTTGCAAGTAACGAGATCGGTAATGCCGGTAACGATTGTGTTGATTAAACCTGAAGTAGCATATATGCCACCGACTATTCCGCAGAGTCTAACCAAAAACTTCCAAAAAGGCATATATTCTTCGACAACTCTCACTCCTATAGCATCAATATCGTATTTAAAGTAAATTCCAGGAGAACCATGTGAATCTTTTTCATGATTAATAATACGGTCCTTTTCTGTTGTTGAATATTGATAAGTGTGCATTTTAATATCTGTTGTCTGAATATCGGTTGAAATCACTTTAACATAATATTGAAACAAATGCGTTTCTGCAGTTGTTATTTTCTCTTCGCCTTCCAATGGATTTATTATGCTTGGAATGTGTTCTCCGAAAGAGAACCTTTCAATTCTATGCGAAAAATTATACCCTAATTTAAGATTGAAAAACTAATCTTAGTAGAACACAAAAAGCGATGAGGACTGACTTGTCATCCCGGCTGTTAATGAGATATGAGCGTGTCCAATCGGTAACGGTATATGTTTGCCAACAGTAATGTGAAAGTTTCCTGCGACTTTGTTCACAATTAAAGTACCATGTATGCGACAAGCGTCTGGTTCTTTGTCAGGCAAAATGTTTCGTGGAGGAATGGGACGACCGTATACAAATTGGTTTCGAGTATCTTTCCGCCATAAAAAATCACGTAATGAGTGATGTTCATCACGAAGATAATTGTTAATGTCTCTCACAGCATCCCATTGCACTTGTTGACTATCTGTTAATTCAAAGTATGTCGGTTCTTCGTTCAAACGCCCGTAAGTGTAAGCATTATTTTGGTTGGTAACGTCGATAATGTCGGCGCCGACCACTAAAAATGTTCACATTTATGCATTAAAATGAAAATTGAAATTGCAGCTGCAATGTGCAGCTGTTGCAACTTACTATCACAAGGCATTGCAACGGTGATGTCTATGTTTATTTTCAATTTACTAAAAATTAGTGAATAATTTATTAAATTAATAAGCGAAATGATGAGAAGGAAAGACGTGACAATACCTCTCGAAATTTGTGTCTACTTTATAATAAAAATTTACTTTCGATTCTCTATAAAACGATATTTCAAAAAATACCAAAATAACAATTAAAAAATAACTGAATATGGAAACTGTGAAAATGAAGCGTTAGGAGTAAGCAGTGAACCGCAAAGTGTTAACCTGTTCCACCGGCAGCCGTGGTCTCGGTGTACGTTTCGGGTACTTTCGGAAATGCATCGAAATCAGCTAAATTTCGTTTGCCGACAATTCGTCGCACTAATGTCATGTTTGATGAGATGCGTTCGAATGGTGAGAAGGATGCGCGATCACGAACACCAGCGATTGCGTTTCAGTTTTCAACCATTAATTTGAAACCATTTCAAGCAAAAAAAATCGCCTTTTCTCAAAACGAGACAATTGAGGCTTCAAATTTCTAAGCGTTGCTTACTGCACTCTGCACACATCTCACGTTCAGAGTGCCCCCACGTTCGGTGAGCAGATGGCGACTGCTAGGGATGTGAATTATGGTGCTGAAAAGTAGCTAAAGTTTGTGCGTGATGTGAAAATTGGTGCAAAATTTTGTTGCATGCACTTTAACCATAACACTATTCATATCAATAATAATCACAGTACGAAGAGTTACACTCGTAAATATTCGTATTTCGCTGTTTGTAACAGCAGCAAAGCATGAGCAACTCGGCTATTGTCAATGAGATAGAATTGAATACTTTTATGCAAAAAGTGGATATCGGCTTTCTTTAAATAAGTCGAGATTTCTTCAATCAAATTAAATGATTTAATAAAAATTTAATTAATTATTCAATTAAAAAAGTCGAAAACAGCGAAACGAACGCAACGGTGAGATTTTCCGCGCGTCGCGTTATGGAGACGCCCCCTCAAAGCGTTCGCTGTGAGCGACACATGCTTTCGAATTAATCGCGTCTTTAATTCGAAACAATTTCGAAACGAATAAAATTCACGGAAAATGAGTATTGTGAAGGGTGAGTTCCCTCTTTCTGCTCTTCTCTCTCATCAACTCTCTGACCGTCATCGTTCTTCGACAGAACTGTCTCTGGTCGCCATCGATTCGTACCAAGAATGGAAGCGGAAAGTGTTCATCGAGTTTGGATTAATAAAAAGCGTGTGTTTGGGAACGAGCGACGAGGCGATCAGCGAAGAGGAGTATTTGAAAAATCTCGATCCAAAGAATTGGAAGGAACAGGATCACTACGCGGTGCTCGGCTTGAGGAGCAAACGATTCTTGGCTTCAGACGATGAAATTCGACGCAACTGTCAGTTCAACGCCTATTCGCTTTCGCTTTGAGTAATATTTACTTTGCTTTATTAAAGACAGGAAACAAGTGCTCAGACATCATCCTGATAAACGTGGTGGCAATGTCGATCCTGAAACTGATTATTTCGCTTGTATAACAAAAGGTTCAATTCTATTTTAGTTATTTTTTGTCGTATAACTGCTTTTTCACAGCTTACGAAATTCTTGGTGACACTGTGAAGCGTCGATCATATGATAGTGTCGATCCATATTTTGATGATGAAATACCTCAGCTCAATTCGAATAGTAAATTAAATTTTTATGAAGTTTTTGACCCAGTCTTTAAAAGAAACGCACGGTAAAAAAAGATAATTTTTTTAAAACTTTAATCAAATTATTTTATATGATAGTTGGTCAAATGTACAACCCGTGTCTGAACTAGGAAATGACTTATCTAGTCGTGAAGATGTTGAAAGCTTTTATAGTTTCTGGTACAATTTCGATTCTTGGCGTGAGTTTTCTTACTTGGATGAAGAAGACAAAGAAAAAGGACAAGATAGAGGCGAACGTCGCTGGATCGAAAAACAAAATAAATTAGCCCGTCAAAAGAGAAAGAAGGAAGAGATGACAAGAATAAGACAGCTAACCGATAATGCATATACCTGTGATCCTAGGGTACAAAGGTTTAAGGAAGAAGATAAGCAAAGAAAGATACAGCAAAAATTGGCGAAGGAAGAAGCGAAAAAGGCGAAAATCAAAGAGGAGGAAGAAATGAGACGACGAGAAGAAGAGAAGGCGCGAAAATTACGTGAAGAGGAAGAAGAGCGACGAAAAACGATCAAAGAGCAGAATAAAAAGGAAAAAGAAGCGTTGAAAAAGATGAAAAGGAAGGAGCGAAAATTACTAGAACAAATTTTCGAAGATAACAATTATTTCGCTCAAAATGATGCAGAAAAAGTTACTAATTTACAGGATTTCGATAAAGTTTGCCATTTTTTTACTCTAGAAGAAATTATTGCTTTCAAAAATTCTTTTAACGAATTGTCTTCGCTGGAGAAAAAGAAAGAGTTGTTTTTCAACGAAGTTCAAAAGCTGAACAATAGGATAAATAAGGAAAAAGAGGAGAATACTTTAAAGAGTTCGAAAAATTCTAATATTGAGGAATCAAACGATTCTGATTCAAAAAAGTGGAGTCACGACGACACCCAGCTTTTAATTAAAGCAGTTAATTTATTTCCAGCGGGGACACAAAGTCGATGGGAGGTGATAGCAGCATTTATCACACAACATTCATCTTCGGGTATCCAAAGAAAAGCAAAAGATGTGCTTTCAAAAGCCAAAAATTTACAAAAATTAGGTTTGTTTGCAATGTTAATCAACGAGTTTCAAACTTCGCTTTATTCACAGATCCATCTTTGAAGGACGAGGTTAATCGCAAAGCAGCGACAAAGGTCTTGAACAATATTCAACATAAGACAACGGCTGCTGATGAGGCTACGCCATCAGAAAGATATGAAAGTCCCGCCGAACTTCAAGGTTTAAATTTAGAACCCTGGTCAAATGAAGAACAAAAACTTTTAGAACAAGCGCTTAAAACATATCCTGCATCAACCGTGGATCGCTGGGATCGAATAGCTGAGTGCATACCGACGCGTTCCAAAAAAGATTGTATGAAACGATATAAAGAATTAGTGGAATTAGTCAAAGCGAAGAAAGCAGCTCAAGAAGCGGTGCAAAAAGTTAAGAAAACGTAGTGACAAAGTATTTAGGTTTTAATTTGTAAAAATCTCTTGTATTTCAATAAAAACGCTATTTCTCTTAAGAATAGTTCGTTTTGAATTTTTTTTTTATTTAAAGATACACTTCAATTAGATCCGAACATTGAAAAAACCTTATTAACAATCTAGTTTTTAGGACTTACTTTGTTAAATAGTAAATATAATCACCGTTTATCCTAAAGAAGTCGAACTAATGAAGGCAACTCCACGCTCATAAAAACGAGACTCGACTTGGTTGGTGCCCATCTCAAGATTGATGGTAAAAAGCAATTCCGATCGATTTGCATTCAAATAAACAGGAAGATTTACTTTTCTTGAAGATGTTTTTTCGTTTGCATCAGTTCTTTAAAAAATAGTTTTTGATAATTAAAAAAAAAATTATATAAACGAAATTACCTTGTCCATCGCAGACTTATCAGAGGTAATTCTGTCATTATTGTGTTTGACAAATAAAGTCGATTGCTTCTTGCTTCAGCTCCTTGTAGCTTCAGTCCTGAAGAACCATGGCTATTTTTAATATTCAAAATACTACCAATTTACCTGTTATTCCAAATGAACACTCGTCCATTACGATATCATCGGTGTCAGAATTGGCGATTTCAACAGAAAGCGATAGTTCTTCAAGGGACCAACCGTTTGCCTGCGCCACATATTGACGAGTGGCAGTTATATATGCTTCCGGATTGAATAAGCCACCGAGCCATATTTTAATGTCCTAGTAAAAGTATTTGATAGTTAATGTGTTTGATATGGTTATGCTACTTTCAAAGAAGAGGCGCCAATAGATGTGCAGGCGGAAGAAACTTGTTGCAATTGTTTCACTCGATCACTATAATCAGTTATCCATTGAATAACAGTGGAACCTTGAGGAACCGTGTATCTTCTCCAGTGAGAGGGTATGACGCCTTTGGCCAAGTCGCTAACCATAAGTCGGTGATAGTTAGTCTGCTTCTTTTCATGTTTGCATATCATAATGACATCGTTCAAGTCATGTCTAACAACTTCCAAAAGTTTCGAAGCGATGTTAACTTCTCTTTCAAAATAACGATAAAGTGGATCTTTGATATTTTCCACTGTTCTTCGAAGTATAGCTAAGTTATTAGGTAATAATCGTAACCAGGTGCTGGCTGAATTTAACAAAGTCCTCATCCATGCTGGTCTTCCATCATGTTCACCAGTCTCTTCTACATCACCGGCATAGACTATGTCATCGTCGTCTTCTAAGAGTTGAAGCTTTAATAATTTTGAGACCATTGCAGAGCCTTGATTAGTTAGCAAAACTTTTTCAGCGTTATCAGGCAATCCAAGCCATGAAGGTGATTGACGATCAGATAAATTCTCGACAAAATGAAGGAAGTGATCACGACGAATACCTTCGGGCATTGTGATGGTTGTTTTTCCATCTTCTAATCCTGTAACATCAGCGACCAGAGGGAATTCGCTTTCAAAGCTTTTAGAAGTGAACAATTTATTTATAAAAGATGTCAGAAGCCTCTGATCGAAATCATTATCAATTTTACCGCCATAAATGCACTGTCCAAATAAGGTACGTATTGCGTCCCAAGGTACTTTTTCAGGTGGCAAGTTATTTCGACCCATTGCAACAGAATCAATCCAAGTGTCAAGAGTATCGCATGCGACTCTTAAATCAGATTCATTAAACTCGTATTTCTTTGACCAACCCAATGGGCAATATCGAAGTCTCTCTTGAACAACGGCATGAAACCACGCTAATAAAAAGTATAATCGCGAACGTTCGTTCGGCGCTTTCATCATTCTTGAAGCTGGAATTGTGTTGAATGTTCTGAGAAGATTCGCCTTGATTCCAGGGGGTGGTTCGAAAACAAAAACACGACCAGCTCGCAGAAGATTAACGGGTATTTTCGGATGTATCTCAAGTGTTAAGAATAATCTGAATGCTGGATGCGGCATTAGAGTGTGAAGCTTCTTTTCTAATTGTACCAGCCACTGAGGCGCAAGGTGTACGTTTTTTAACATTACCCATTTTCCACTTTTGGATGAAGAATTGATTGCTTTTTCTGCTTGACTAAAGCCTTCTACAGAGCCAATAGCAATCGAAGTTAAGCTCTTTCCGAGTTCGGCAGCTAAGTCTTCCACTTTCCCGCTTGCATCATACCCTGGTACTGAACACATTAATACCGGATTTGTTGCTTTTATTGTGCTTTCCACAATGTGAGCCAAGTTAAGCTCTGTTTCAGCAGCATGTAAGAAATTTGGTCCAAGAACTACACCAACGACTCGTTGAGCCATGGCTATTACTCTATCGGGTCTAAAAGCTTGTATGACTAACAATTGATGCATCGAAGTTCCAACAGCTGTCAAAAGTTTATCAGAGTCCCAAAGTTGTGGAACATGTGTTTCAGGAGAGCTACTTTCAATCCACTCTTTTAAATCTGTCATTGAATCTATGTTTTGTTGGATATGTCTAAAAGCAGGTAATTTTGATAGAGAAGTTGCAGCTTCTAACTGATCTGCATTCAAGCCTTGAGCATGAATTGAAGACTCTCCCGGTAGAATTCCTTCACGCCCTCTTAGAAAATAATCGAATTCAGCTTCGAAGTTGTTTTCACTTAAAAATATAGAATATAAAACTTTTGAAAATATTAAATTTAATACTTACGCTGCAAAACCTCGAAGATGTATTTTACATAAAAGGAGGGCAAAAATAATCCAATCTTCATGTTGCATACCTCTTGTGACCCTTTTGTATACATTCTGAATAAAAATAAAGGAATTAATTATCAATTAAGTTGAGTAAATCGTACTTCAAATAAATCTTTGGTAATGATTGACAAACGCTGATTAGGATCGGAGATATTATTCAAGTTGTTGTTGTTATTAAGGACATCGCTGTAGATATCGAGGAAGAAGTGAAGTGAATACTGGTACAGGAAGTGGATTTGATTCAATCCTTCAAGAGTAAAATAAATGGAGCTGCAAGCTTGAGACAATGGCATATATTGCTGCGATACTGCATCAACTTCGGCCATGACTTTATCAGTTTCTTCAACTTTACGTGAAATTTCGGCTGCTTCATGTTTCAACTTTTCAAGAGTGCTTACAACATTGTCGTCGTCTAATATTTTACCTTTGGCGTCATTTAGGGCTTGTAACAACGATTTTTCCAATTGGCGAAGTTTAACGTGAAATTCACCTTGTAACTTGAGCAAATCTGAACGTTTTTCATCGATGTCTGGTCTTTCTGCTTTTAGAACCTGGTTCAAACATTGACTTTGGAGACTGCTCCTCGTGACAGTGAAGTTGACAAAAGTCACTCGTGAACATAAATCTGGAGGAAATTCGGCAGTCGGATCTCGAGTTGACAAAAATATGCAAAATGATGGCGATAAATCGATATCTTGGTCACCTAATGTAATCAAAACACGACCACCAGTTTTGCGAACCTCCCGATTCAAAACAGGGTTTAAGATAGGATCATAACTTTCAACGTCTTGAACAAGAAGCGGGTTTCCAAACCGAAGAGCACTCTCAAGATTTTTACGGAAAGAATCGTCCAAAAAGCTGGTTTTTGTAATCTTTTTGCCTTCAAATTCATTAACTATAAATTTAGTAGCTTGACCTGATGGGTCGATTATCAACGGATATCTATTAAAGCGCTTTAGCATAATAGCGTTTTCAACACACAAATCATCTGATGGCAGAGAATGCGCCTGCCATCGCAGTCTTTCGTCTGCAGATGAAAGGTATTCAGTTCTTGCCAAATCTGGTCTAAACAATATTCCGGCAGCTTGAAGGTGATTACACCAGCTGTTAAAAAGATTTTGGCGATATTGCTGATCGAAGTAACCTGCGTAAGCAAGAAATGCAGCAGAGAGTAGAACGTCTCCAGCGATTGTTAACATTTGTTGTTTGAAAGTTTCACTTGATTGCTCCCATCTTTCTTTTTCCATACTTAAACTTTTTAGTAATGCGATGCTGCGATCAACTTTTGCTTGCACAGATGCCAAATCTGCTTTAATGGCTTGCGCTTGACTCACTAAATTAGCATATTCCTCCTTATAGGCAGAGATACTTTTTTCAAGTTGAGCTATGACAGAGTCAATCTCTGCAGCTTTAACTTTATTTTGATTAGCTTCCGATTCAAGACTTTTAAGTTCATTTCTTAGAGGTTCAATTCGTTTTAGCATATCAGCGTAATTCAACTGTGCAATTGCCCATTTTACCAACGGTCCACAAGCTAAACTAGCTCGATTGACTTTGTCAAAATTATAATCAGGGTTGTCCAAATATTTCGACTTCATCTTTTGACGAATATCATCGCTAAAAAAGTAGGTAATAGTTTTAAGGTTATAATCGATTGAATAACAAATTAAGAGAAAAAATAATTAAATTAACGAAGCAAATATTTCTTACGACACGTTTTCAGTTGAAAAGTTAACTACTGTCGAAATAAAATTATCTCGAATGATAACTGATCTAATAGATTTCCAATCCAATGCTGGTTCGCCAAGAAGCAAGCATATCGATTCTAATGCGCTTTTGACAGCTAAAGGTGGATTACTCATTGATCGCACTTCCACTAAATGCTGTCTTTTTATCCCCTTCACAGCTGTTTAAAAAGAATAGAGAGAAAAAAACATGCTTACGTTATATTGTCTGTCTGAAAATTGACGATTGTTGAAATAAAATTTTCTCGCATCAAAACTGATCTTATAACTTTCCAATCAGTTGTCGATTCACCCAAAAGCAAGCAAATAGATTCAAGGGCCATTTTGACAGGAGGCGGAGGGTTAGACATAGATTTAACTTCAACTAAATTTTGTTTCTTGATTGACTGAACGGCTATTCAAAACAGAATAAAAATATAAATAAATAAAAACAAAAATAATGTAAAAAATCAAAAAGAATTTGAAGAAAAAAGTTATAAGGAGGCAGACTTGTTTGGAAACTGTAAAAGTACTATGAAGTTTAATTCTTGATGAATGGATGAACAGAAAAAAAATTACCTTGCTGAGCATCAATCACTGCTGGTTCGACTTGTGCTAAATCTTGCATTACACTTGTTCGTTTCTCTGCAATTGCAGCTTCTTGTTTCTATATGTTAAAGCATTGTAACGTTAATTTTACTAATTAGACTGTTTACCTTTAGTTGTGCTTGAATTTCTTGTGATTGAACTTTTTTCTTTTCTGCTTCTTGCTGATCTTTTAACATTTCCTTTAATTTTGCATTTGCTGCTTGATTTTTCACTTCCAATTCACGGCTTTTCAGAGCAAGAGATTTCTGAAGTTCCTCGACTTGTTCGACTGTTTCACGTATTTTTGATAAGCCAACGTTTAGATGAAGTTGCTCATCTTCAAGTTCAGAGCATTTCTCATGAAACAATTTTACATAGTGATGTATGAAATCGAGATAATGTCTTGGAGTTATTGTTGTCACTCTACCACCTCGTTTAAGCAACCTTTTATTCGCATGATGTAGTGTTTGATGAACGTAAACAAATGCGTTGACAATAGCATGTCGATGAGTTGGGGGCATATGTAAATTAGCGAATGCGGTTGGAAAATAATCTGGCACTTTATAATCAGGCCTGTCGATATCTAGTTTACTCGTGAATTCGATTCCGACTTGAAACAATGCTTCGTCGGACCAATCGCCGAACCAATTGAGAACACATCTGTTGAATAATGCAGGAGATGTAGCAGCTCTATCTTTCAATCCTTCTGAGGAAGGATTCATCGTAAAAACAACATGCAAATTTTTCATGACTTGTTGAGTGAACCATTTATACAACTCTTCGTTAGAATCTAGCATTAGTCCTTCTCTTTGTGATGCTTCTTTGCATTGTGTCATAAGCGTAGTAAATTCATCCCCTTCAAATAGACCAGGAACTTCTCCGTTTGCAAGAAGGGTATTCATTCTTTCCAAAAAGCTGGAATCTAAAACATTCGATTCATCCAAAATAAAGCATATCTTTTCATCTTTACAACCAGAACGTCTCAAAACTGCACGCAGATCTTCATCAAAATCTAAAGCGGTATATTTGTTATGTACTTTAATCTGGAAAATGCTTAAGCCGTTCATCCATGCAACAAAGCGTGATAAAGTTGTTTTGCCTGCACCACTTACACCAATTAACAACAAATGACCTTGTGGCTGGCGGAAAATTCTATCTATTCGCAAGACATGATCCAAAACTTCGTTGAATAAAACCAAGGGTATGTCAAGTTCTTCTTCATAAAATATCTTGAGTCGAGCTTTCGTGAACTCACGGAGTTCATCACGATTCACAGGGACATAATCTTTCGATAGCCAATTGCTGTACAAAATGGGTCTATTCAAAGCTAACTGTCGATCGGTATTTGGAAAATGTTTGATGGCAATCAAATCGATGTTTTCGTCAGTCCATATTCTTTCTTCTTCTTCTACAAGGCGATCTTGAAATAATCGTAGACCTTCGTGCGCCCACAAACGAACCAATCCTTCGACAGAGAGAGTTTCTAATGGTCGGATTGCCTCACAAATACCACGGACCCATCGTGTCAATTCTCGAGGAGAATAAACATAATGCGGTTGCATATCTTGCGTGAATCTCTCTTGAGAAAGCAAATAAAATTCAACCATAGCTGCAGTTAATGGTTCAGCATAAGCTCGAAGGGACGGCACTATGCGCAGCATAGCTCTGTTAAATGTTCCGTAAATTTGTTTCAAAGATATCTCGCCGGGATAGTCAACATAAACAATCGGAACATGACGCAAAAAGCGGTGTGAAAGCGGTTTCCGTCCTGGATCAGTTGGAGGATTGCACGCTCCCACAAATTGGATTCGTTCTAATCTGACCCAAGTTTGATCAGAAGTTCTATAAAATCCTTTATGTTCTACTATTTGTCTTAAGAATGAAATAACACGCATGGTTCCATATTTATCCATATCAGGAAGATTTATTTCATCGCAAAACAAAATCAACCATTTTCCAAGTTGAATAGGCGCTAAGACAATTCCATTTGGAGTCTTTCTGTATTCGCAATAATGATCGAAAGTTTTTAAAAGCAATTCGGGTGTAGTTGCACTTGAAAAATTGAGTCCAACAACTTCCATATCTGGCAAAGAGCGCAACGAGCTGAATAATGTCATTGTTTTGCCTGAACCAGGTGGGCCACAAAGCACAATCGGATTGTGTTCGGCTAACCAGGTGTTTAATAGTGATTCATGCCTTACAGTATCAACAGTGGGCACAACAACATCTGGAGCAGCAACTTTGTGAGTTTCCACCTCAATCTGTGGTACCCGATTATGCCAAGGTACCCATTCACCATTGATTGATACTTCATAATCGATTATTGGCATTGTTGCCGTATTTGGTGGCAAAGGAATTGTAGTGATATTGCGAATGAAATCTCCCAAATCAGTTCTCACTTTTAATTTTGCATCGCCTGTAAATGACCACAGCAAAGCGAAAATAAGTGTTTTTGGAATATATTTTTCGAGCTGATCTTGCTGCATGGGAAAATCCGGATGTGTATGGTTGTAGTTTAAAACTCTGCGAACAGCTTGATTTAACATTGAGAATAAGGAACTTAGAGCACGCAAACGAGTAAAGTCCATAATGTGTTCTTGGGTAAAAGCGAAATCTAGAGCTCGATTTACCAGACCATCACTTGAGAAAAATGGCTGGAGTAATAAAGCTACATCACGTTGAAGTTGCAAGCCAGGTGATAGGATATCTGAAGAAGTCATGTCTGACTCGCCCCTCTTCTTTTTGCTACCATATAACGGCATATCTTCTTCAGCTTCTTCCAAGGGAATGTTTTTGAGCCGTAAAAAGAAATTTTCAAATATCATTTCGGTTGAGAGCACATCTTCACTAAACCAGATCATGCCGCATCTTGAAACTGTTGCAAGTGTCGCGTATTTCAAGTCTTGCACTTCAAACATGATCCGTACATTAGGTGGAATACTCAAACGCTCGCCGTTCGGTAATGTGAGAAGTTTGTTGTCATCTAAAACACTATTCAAATTTTCGACCCATTCAGGATCAACATCACCATCAAATATAATCCATTGTCGCTTATTTATTTCACCTCGAACGTTATCAATGATTTTCCTAAGAATATGAGTGAATAATCCATCTGTCCATTCACGAGTGTTAGGATCAAGTACGCCATATAATGCTTCTTTTGATATGGCTTTGGGATCTATTACATGAGCAACTCCTTCGACACCTTCAAATCGTTCTAAAGCTTTCAATAACACTTTCCAAGCAGTCGATTTGCCACTTCCACTTGGTCCAACCATCATTAGACCATGATTAAGATTTGAGATTTGGTATAATTGAAGAACTTTTTCGAGCCAAGCATTTCCATGCTCACTGTTTGCATCATTGCTATCACTACAGACTAGATACATTTCTTGACAAACTTTAGCGATTTGTTCTTTTAAGCCTTGCATTTCAGCTCTCGTGTATGGAATACCAGGAAATACATGCGATAAGAGGGAAGTCAAAAGAGGGATATCTTCAGCGACAAGTTTTGGAACCATAGTTTCACAAACACTTTGAATCAGAATTTCTTGTTCTGGCAGACGTTCGGCGATACTAGCTTCATCAATTAAATCGGCTTCACCACGAGCCTTCATATCTTCTTTGATCTTTGCGATTCTATCACGTTTGATATTGCCAGCACTTACAAGAACATTTTTAAGAGCGCGAAGGCCGAAATCATAGTGTGATTGATTAGAAAGTTGTTCATCACACTGCTTAAAGAAAGGCACAATTTTGCTTGCCAATTTCTCTGCTGTTCGAAATCCTTGAGAAAATAACATTACTTCAGCAATCAATTGCCGATCAGGTTTATTCATTGCCAAAGATCTGAACAATTTTTTGAGATTATCAGGAAGGTTTGATCGTCCAGCATAACCAGGATTCATTGTAATAAATATTGCCATATCTGGATTTACACGTACTTGTTTTCCAACTAATTCGACTGAGAGTTCATTTTTATTTTTAGAAATCTTTAATGTTTCTTGTATCATTTGAACTTGTTGAGAAACAGCACTTAGCATTCGTTCTTCTAGTCGATTAAATTCGTCGAAGCAGCCCCAAGCACCTACTTGACAAAGACCAACAAAAATTCTACCCATAGCTTGAAAATCGAAAGTTTCGTCACAGTTAAATACAAGAACAAATCTGCCCAACTGATGGCCCAAAGCTTTAACCGATTCTGTTTTTCCTGTACCTGCAGGACCAAAAGGCGATCCTCCAAGCCGAGCTTGTAAAGCTTCTGTCATTGTTAAATAACATCTATCTGTGAGTGGAGTCTGAACTAGTTTGTCTTGCACACCGAGATATTCAAATCCATAATTAAAACTCGCTTTAGACATGTGAATTGAGAGTTGCTGTAAAACGTCAGGTTGTCGAGGATCGAAATAAAATCGCATTTGCTTCAACCAATCGTAAGACTTTGGAGATGTTACTCCTTTCTTCAAAAGAGATCTTGTTACGTCTCGTTTGTGAACAAACTCTGTGATTAAATGTTCCAATTTGCGCCTTCGAAGAGGAGGCTGTTCTTGAAGAACAGAATCTGCCAAAACGTTGAGAGTAGACACAACAGAATTAAGCGCTTCTTCTAGGGGCTTTAAATTTCCATCACCAGCATTATGGATTTGATTTAAAGCATTTTCTAATGACTCTGACCATGAAATCTGGGCAGCAAGAACGATAATTTGAGCTTGAAATTTGTCGATCCATTCCATATAATCTTGTGGATTAATGTTTCCGGTTTTAAAAGGAGCTATGTCCGAGACAGCTTGAGCCAAGAGCCTACCTAATGTTATTCTCATTTCTTTCTCTACGAGTGCCAGCCATTCATTAATTTTTGGATAATCTTTTATTGATACTGGTGTAAAAAATCTGACTTCTTCTCCTTCTTTTGAACTAAGGCCAAGAACTTGAGTAGAATCCTCATCAAGCACGATCGAAGAAACACCAGCAAACATTTTTTTAAAATGTTTTTGCAGTCTAGGAATATTTTTACTGTTTCCAATAATTTCAAGCAGATCTTCATCCCCAACAAAATAAAAACGAGGAAATGAAGAACGTTCACGTTCCAAATATTCTCCGAGAGCTTTTTGAATTTTACCCAAAAGATCCGCCAATCTTTCAAGCGAACGTTGCACACCAGGAATGTTCAAAACATCCATAATCATTGGGCTCTTGGAAACCTTTTTCATTAGTGTCAAAAATTCAGAGCTGATGCTATGAAATCGAGATGTTTCAACAGGAAGTAAAGATTGAATATCTGAGCTTCCGCTGAATATGCCTTCAAGATATACCCATCTTCGTTGCACATCAATCCAAACGTCGAAAAGAGCATTGATACGGTTTAGTTTTTCTTCCCAAGCTAAAGCATCTTCTTCAAATTCTTTATAGTACGGAGATAATTTCATGGCTGTAATTGAATTAATGTGTTCTTTAACTTTATTGAATAAGTCGTCCCATCCACGAATTAGACGACATTTATTTTGGTAGTTTACTAATTCTAGTTCATAATTTTGCCAAGCTTCTCGAACTTGTTTCAAAAATTCTTCAAGAGCCATTTCACCTTGGGCTATCACAATTACGTCTTTAACAATTGGTTCATTTTTCTGTAAATCTACGTCCCAAACCTGACCCAAAGTGAGATCTGACAAAACCCATCTGACATTTAGTTGTTTCGTCAATTGTCGCCAATGACGTTCTTTTAAAGCATCAGATTTCAATTCGATTATAATCATGTTTACTTTGGTATAACCCTGCAATAATCTTTTTACATAATCATACGAAGCGTACTGTCGAAATCTTGCAGGCATCTCCTTCAATTGACTTAACAAACCATCTAACTGTTGTCTAATCTTTCGTGGTTGAATCGAAAGCCATGGCATTTCTTTAAGCTGGTCGATTTGTTCCCAAACTCTAGAGAGTTCAGACCAGACAGCTTTTAAGTCTTGTAGTTCTTCAAGAGCAACGTGAAGTCTTTCATCACTAGCGCTTATTGAAGCAACACCGGGTTCTAATAATTCAAGAGCTTCTTTTGCTTTCATAACATTATCTCGGTCTTCTCGAAGGCGAGTAAATTTTGTTTCAAAAATTGTAAGTCTACTTAGAGCATCACTCGGTGGCAAAGAGCCTTCAACTGGTTTCGACTTTTCCCATTCACTCAGCAAATCAGATGTTCGAGCTTCAACGGATTTATCTTCAGCAACAATCTTTACTTGCAAACTAGCCACTTGAGTTTGAATTGCAGCATCCTTTCTCCTCATGATTTCTGTGAAAGCTGACCATTCTCCTTCAATATTGTCTACATGAAGCCAATTGGAAGGAAATTGAAATCGTTGTCGCTCGAGTATGCGTTGACCTTCTTTGTACACTTCAACTTCTTTTTCCCATTGACGTACTTTGGTTTTCAATGACTGCACATACGTGATGAATTGTACAGCTTCTTTTGTATTTGCAGTGTCAATTGATTGTTGCTCTAACTCAGTGCGAGATTTAGAAATAACCGTGTGTAATGCAGCCATTTCATTTCCCAAAAGTGAACCGAACTTGCCTAACACTTCTTTATGCCACGAATCATATTTCAAAGTCACTTTTGATTGAACTTTGGCATAGTCCACAACAATAGGGCCAATTTCTTTCCGCGTTTCTGTTGTATCAAATGTGGCTCTTGATTTTTTAATTTCGATTAAAGTGTTCATCCATTTCTGAACTGAATTTCCAAGTTTTGCATAGAGCATGTCTGGTTGCAAGTCCCATAGAGATTGATATGTTAACCACTGGTCGATGTAATCTTGCATTTGCTTTACTTTGTTCTCAATAGCTTCATAAGCTGCTTCGAGGACAGTGGATCCTTCAGGCATTTTGTTTAAAAGTCCTCGATATTGAGGTGCTGAAGGTCTGTCTAAACCAACTTGGTATCTGGTACTTTCGATTCGATTCAAAGTCAAAATAACATTTTCCCAAGCGAATAACTGTTGAAGCAAGTTGAATCTTGCTTCTTCGACACTTGGATTAACATACATTAATTGGTTTGTGATTCGAATTTCATGGATAAGAGATTGTATCTTAGGATCTCCACCAGGTTTGTGAATAGGTGTTGTTGGAGTTTCTGTATCTGGTATCACATCCAAGTCGTCGTCTTTTTTGCCAAGCAAAGCTTGAGTCCAGGCTTTTATTCCGCATTCCAATCTAGCAGCCAAACGTTTTTCAACATTGTCATCAAGGTTCTTAACCCATTCGTTCAAATTTGAATAACGATGTAAACTGAGATCATCAACTGCCTTTTGAATTTTACTAAGAATTTCAGCGAAAATTGATGAACTGTAAGCGCAAGTGTCTATACTTCGAACTTCTCCTTCAATTTTTTCGTTAATAATCAGCAATTCATCAACTTTTTCTTGGAAATTGAGAATGGTTTCCGCAAGCTTCTGAACGTAGTGATCTAATTTATAGGATTCCCAAACCAAGCTCACTCCTTCACACAATAAATTTTGAACTTCTTTTTTCATTCCAGCAACCAGTAAACTTATTGATGTTCGCTCTTCAACTTTTTCACATGCTCTCTCATAAGATTTCACGGTTTCAATCAACGAAACAGCAAATGGATAGAGTTGATTTGCTTGATGAGCTTTGTTTACGATTGCGATAGGAACCCGAAATCCTAAACTTTTTAGATTTCGGACTTCTTTAGCGAGAGCAATAATATCAGGCATAAAATTTACTTTAAGTCTTAACACATTGCCTTTCGCTTTGCGAACACCTTCAATATTGAAAATGCGTCCGGAAACATTTAATTGTCTCTGCTGAACATTTCGTGCCCATTCGTCGAATATCGCTTGAGTATTCAGCTTCACTCGAAAACTGTCGGCATCAGCTTTCAATTTTTGACCTTCGACGTGATTTTCCCATCCTTTGCCTAAAACATCTTCGACTCTTCTCATGTAGACAAAGAGTTGGCGTTCGATTTGTTTGGCCCATAATATGCTTCCAGATACTGGTGGAATGTCTCGAACTTTACTCATTTTGAATGCTTTACTTTGAGGAAACTGTATTTTAAACTTTTCATGGAGATTTTCGATGTCGTCTTTGACGCGTTGAATAAGTTGTGTTTGATACTCTCGAATGGCTCCACGAATATGTGGACGAAAGAAAAGAGCATTGAAGCGAGAAAATATTCGAAACATTTCATTGGCATTTTTCGCTGTTCCTAATTGATCTCTTAATTTGGCCGTAATTCTTGCTTCTACGCGATCAATTCTTTCTTCATAACGCTTGAGTGCCGCTTCCCAAGCATCAGTTCCTTCTTTGCTTATATCTAATGCATCTACCTCTTTCACCAATTCGTATGCTGATTTTACTTCTTCAATAGCATTTATATCAGCTCCGTCAAATTCGTTTCTAGCAACGACAGAATCTTCGATAGTAGATTCACTTTCGGCATCATTAGATTTTTTTGTTAGATTAACTGGACGTAAAACACGCACAATAACACTTCGCAATTGTTCATGTTGACGACGAAATTTTCTCATTTGATCCATTCGAGCGTGTAATCTTTTATGAGCTAAGTTAATTCTCCAGACCATTTTCAGGTGTTCCTCACGTTTCTTTTTCACTATATCTCGCATTATGCCTTGAAGTTTATCGTATTCATCGTCCCAAGTCATGAATACATCAAAACAAGCATTCACAATCCGTTCGAACTCATCAAAAGGAATATGCATCATTCGACGCGTTCCTAAAACTTTTAATAATTGAGACATCAAATCACGAGATATTGCTTCCATTAGTTTGAGAGCTCTTTTGATAGGATATTTTGTGTTACGAATTTTTCGTAAATGATTGAAAATTGCTTGGAGAGCAATTCGAATTTTGTCCAATTCTGTCGCAGAAAGCAAATCATTTAACGGAAAGTCTTTCATCAAAGGATTGTAGTTGTTCACTGTTGCAACGGCTTCCTTAAGTCTTGTATCTGCATCAAAACTAACAGTCGCATGAAATCTTTTACCTTTCTTGAGAATGTCAAGAGTCAAAGCAACTTCAGGGCTTTCTCGTTTCTCCTGAATTCTTAACAATGCTCTTTCTAAGTTGAGCCAAAAGCTGATTTCTTGTAAAGCTGTTCCTGACGCCGGGTCCCTATCCAATTTTGTCACTTTCTGCATTTCCCTTATCCAACGGTTGACACCATTTTGAAGTTGATTAAGAAAAACAGAGTCTTCAACTTTATCAGCAAAATCATTAACAGTTGCTTTACGACCTTCCTCGGCGCATTTCTTCATAACTGCAGTGACGACGGGATGAATTGGGAGACTGATTTCTGGTATATCAATATTCTGCTGCAAATGAAGTAAACCCATTTCAACTTCAGCGATTTTCTTTTCCACAGTAGGTGCCATTTTGTCTCCATCTCTGCAAATAGAAAAAATTAAAGAGAAATCGCAATATACAAAGGATTGTCAACCTTTCGGCTCTGCCGGTTTCTCGCACGTATGACTTGAAATAAGGAGCGATAGCATTGCTCATATAGCAATGTAAAGTTTCATAAGGCGATGAATCATTGAATACCATCACATACAGTTGTTGCGCTAGACTTTTGTCTGCTTCTAGAATAAGCGATTTTTTAATCAATGCAATGCTTGTACGTTTTGAACTTCCGAACTGAACTTCATCTCTCATCGTGTAGACAATGTTTTCATCACTGTCACCACCACCCTCACTAACTTCTTCCTCATCTGTGGGTACAATCGGCACTGAATTGATCACAGCTTCACTGATTTATAATTTACCTTTTGTCGACGAGCGTTGGAAGAGAATACTCTTCACTTGAGCCTCAGTGATGAATTTTTTGATCCGTTCCTGAATGGAGGCATCTTCGAGTAGCGATTCAAGTGAAGGGTGAACTTTTCCATCTTCTTCTAAATGAACGGACACCACTCGCTTCACGTATTCCTTCAATTGTGAAACGTCAGCGAACGATACCTGTTCGTTGGTGGGAGCGATCGAATCGCTTCCACCGCCACCAGAATCAAGCGACTCGCTCATCGATTGAGGCTGAATTAAATGCTGCTTTTCGAATTAAAGGGCGAAACCATAAAAAAGCGATTTCTTCTTTGGTTTCAAAACTCAAATCGCATTCGTTTCGAACGTCTGTTCACAACTGGGCGTTTCGTGCCGCTGTCGGGATTTTTCTCTACTTTCGGCTTGCATTTTGCTGTTTCGAAAAGCGGCAAAAAGTGAAGAAAGGGTTGAATGCTAATTAAGTGTCGAGAGATTGTCTACATTTTTAGAAAATCAAATTCAAGTCTTTTAAAGCTCTCTATTATGGCAAGAATCGATTTTTGAATGTTAAAAAATGCAAATGGCTCAATCAAACCACTTGCATTCAAATTGTCCATTTGACCCTCTGAGATCTACGAAACGGAATTTTTTAGTCAAATCAGGTAATGCATCTACTTCCAGAATTATAGGTAATTGATTGCCTGAGTTATAATGTTATAATCATCCCATAGATTTAAAATAAATAAAAAGTTAATTTTAAACTAAATCTTAAAGTTTTAATGTTGAAAATGAAAATGAGTCCTCTTTTTATTTTTTGAATACCTCGGATTTAATTTTTTTTAATTTATAAACTTTTAATAAGTTTATAATATTTAAAATTTTGTTAAATTTTATAAGATTTCAAATGTCTGATATTTTTTTGCGAATTTTTTTTGTGTGTCAAAGGACCTGTTGTGTGTTTATCGGGAAAAATGAATTTGCGCGAGAAGAGATGTTACTCAGCTTATTTTGTAGAATTTAAAAAATTAACTAAAGTCACCTTTCAATGTTGGGTACTAGGCTCTCTATATTTCGTTCTAGTGATATTCAAAGATTTTTCTTATACATTGAATCTATGGGAAAATTATTTTTAATCAAAAAATTATTTAGTCCCCTTCCCCAAACTTTCGCATCACCATTTTTACTTATGTATTAGTCGATGAGTTGACCAAGTTTTTTCTTTGATATTATTATTGTAGAATACCAAGCGAAAGCGCCGTAAATAAATATTCGATTTTTAGATTTAAATAATGTCTTACAATGACTTCTTGTAAATTAGTCCTCATATTTTGTTAAAAGGCTACATTCATGTTCTGCTAGTAGATACAATACTTAACATGACAAAACAGCACGTGATTCTAACGGTAAACGAAAATATCGAAAAAATTCAACTTTTATAAGTGAGATTTTTTAATAGTACAATCAATAATCAAAATAAATATAAAAAAGCGAAGTGGTAGAATTTTTCAAATCTATCGCTACAGTTTTATCGCTAGGTTTTTCAAACAAATAATTATTTAAAAAATGAAATACCGACGCAAATTTATTTATGCATAATTCACCTTAATTTTTACTTGACTGATTTGTTCAGTTGAATCATTATAAAACGGTTCACATTCGGTAAATCCCCTAATTTTATGAACTTTGCTACTTGAGCAGTAAATTCGAAGTTCACTGACACATAAATCAACTTTTATTTGCAAGCCTTTAGTTAAAAACTTTAAAACACAATATTAAAATGGCATAAAACGGAATTTAAAACGAGGTTTACGTTAATTTTTCAATTTTTAAATGACGAAAACAAAATGAAGCAAAGAAATGAATTCTTGAGCAGAACAGAAAGCAGAACTCAACAAAGTTTAGAGTCGCTGCGAGCGAAGCGAAAGACTAGTTTTCGTTGTGTTCATTGAAAAATTGTTGTAAAACAAGTCTTCAGCCACCATCCATTAACCGAAAGGTTTTGTGGACACAAAGCCCGACCTTCTTTCTCTCAGACATATGAAGTAATATATTGTGCCAACAAAATGAAAGAAACGCTTTATTTTTCTTAAATTAAACTGCTCACAGTTCACAAAATCGCAATGAAAATTAAGCTCGAGCTTATGTTATGTGCATTTATTACTTTCACTCATCTGGTGAAGTGTAATATGCCGCCCGCATTCGTGAAGAACATTGATCTTTCGCTGATTCAAGAAAATACACCGATCGGCACATCAGCATTCCAGTTGGTGGCTAAAGACCCGGAAGGTTCCGAACTTAAATACGGCATCGAAGGCACCGATTTATTAGAAGTGAATAGCAGAAACGGTAAGCTTGATCTTTTTGTAATCTCGAAGGATTTGCTTCTTTGTGACGAAAACCTTTATTGTTAATTAGGTAAAGTATTTGTGGCAAAAAACATCGACCGTGAAACTTTAGGCGAATCAATTCGATTTTTTGTCACTGTTGAGGATGTGGTCGGAAATGGATTTGAGAACAACATTGTTCGTGTGCCTGTTACTGTTCTTATTTTAGATGAAAACGACAACGCGCCCAAATTTATTACGAATGATAGTGTTTACCGAACTGAAATATTTGAAAATGCATCCGTAAATTCAGTTGTTATCAAACACTTAGAGGCAAGAGATCCTGATATTGTTGGCTCAATACTGAGTGTGTTTTGCGATGGTTGCAATGAAAAGTTTAAAGTGAAAACACTTGGCGAATCAAGCACCAACTTCATTCGCTTTTCGTTGCTTCTCGCCAAAGAATTAGAATATAGACCAAACTTCAATAAGCATAAAATAATCCTTAAAGTTTTCGATGGAATTCGCAATTCATCTTTGAACGCTGAAATCACAGTGAAGGATGTTCAAAATAAACCGCCCGTGTTTATCGGTTCAACCACAGCTATCATTTCTGAAGACTTACCTGTGGGTTCGTTAGTGTTGAAAGTGAGAGCAATTGATGGAGATGTTATTAGTGTGGATGCATTTATGCAAGACTCGAGCAAAACTCGCTTTGGAAGGGAAATCCGTTATAATTTATTTTCGAATCCTGGATCTTACTTTTCATTGGATTCGAAAAGTGGAGATCTTAAAGTTGCTAGCCGTTTGGACAAAGAAGCGTTTCCCTCTACAAATGGTGTGATTACCCTCAAAGTTCGAGCATTCGAAGTTGAAAATGGATTAGAACCTTTTGAAAAAACCGATGGTTTATCTTCCACAGTTACATCAATAACCATCACTTTGCAAGATGTGAATGATGAAACACCGATGTTCAATAAGCACGAGTATCATGTATCGATTCCAGAAGGAGTTCCCAATGGCACTCCCTTAGCTTCCTTAGACATGTTGGTAGAAGATAAAGATACTGGATCAAATGGAGTTTTTAATATTGCTTTAATAGATCCTTCTGGCATTTTCAGCGTTGAACCACCTATCGCAACAGGTTCAACCTCTGTTTCGATTAAAGTATCAAATGGCCCTTTAGATTATGAAAATCCGAATCAGCAAAAGTTCATTCTTCTTGTCGTGGCAACAGAAGCTTTCACAAAGGAAAAATTCTCTTCGACTGCGACAGTAACTGTCTCTATTGAAGACGTTAACGATAACCCACCAAAATTTGATAGTGATTTATATTCTGCTTCAGTTTTAGAAGATGCAGTACCAGGAACAATTGTAAAAGCGATTCGTGCGACTGATCGCGATTCCCTCTCCATAACAGCTCTCGTTTACTCGCTTTTCGGCAATGGAGCTGAACTTTTCAACGTGAATCCGTTGACCGGAGTGATAACAGTTGCTGACTGCATGACACCGGGCAGTGGAAATTGCATTGACTTCGAAACAAGAAGCAATTATTACTTGTCATATCAAGCTAGTGATAGCTTTGGTCAATCAACTGTGGTTCCTTTGAGCATTCATATTTTAGATGCCAACGACAATGCCCCACAATTTCTTCGCGAAAAGTTTACCGCTATTATCGATGAAGGGTCAATAAAGTTTGAACCAATGTTGAAAGTAAGAGCAAACGATGCAGATATAACGTCGGTTATCACCTATAGTATAATCGGAGGAAATCAAGAACATTTGTTTTCTATCGAGCCAAGAAGCGGTGAAATTAAAGTTCTTCATCCGGTTAAAAGCAAATATTCAAAAATCATATTGAAAGTGCAAGCACACGATGGTGGCAAAGGAGTTGCTGTCTGCGATGTGGAAATAACTATCAGGGATGCCAATGATAATGCACCTATCTTTGAAAAAAGCTTTTATACCGCAAGCATTTCAGAAGCATCAAAGCCGGGCACTTTCGTTGAAAAGGTGACCGCTTTCGATGCGGACAGCGGAATAAATGCCGAAGTGATTTATAAGATTCAAAGAGGAGCTTTTGATGAGTTTGTGATTGAAGAAGAAACAGGTATTGTCAAAGTAGCTGATCGTGGTCATTCTCTAGATTTCGACAGGCGACGTGTGTACGATGTCGAGATTTATGCGATCGACAAAGGTGTTCCTTCAAAAACAGGAACAACTACATTGACAATAACTATAATAAATCACAATGACAAGGCTCCTCATTTCACGCCAACCACTCAACGCACGCAAGTTAATGAGAATGATGCCATCGGACACAAAGTTTATAGATTAATTGCAACTGATCCTGACACTGATTTCGCTCAATCCTTGTACTATAAAACTGAAAGCTTGTCAGCTATCGACAAAAACGGACTTAAGGTTGATAAAGACAGTAGCGCATTTAAAGAAATTCAGCGATTTTTTTCTGTCGAATCATCAGGAGATGTATTAATTGCATCAAAAATAAACAGGGATTTAGCTGCTGTGGTCATCCTTAATGTAAGCGCAACCGACATCTCGAGTCCAACAGATTCGATTCAAGTTGGCTATGGTTCTTTAATTATTACAATTGTGGATTATAATGATCATCCTCCTGTCTTTGGAAGGCCGTGGACTCCTCAAAGACCTGAAATGTCGTATTCTATTCAAGAAGAGCAACCAATAGGAACTGTTTTAGTCAATTTGTTAGCTACTGACATCGACTCAAAAATTGACCATTACACAATTGAGCCTCCAAATGAGTACTTTGATATCGATAGAGACTCTGGTGTCATCACAATTCGAAAAGTAATTGATTTCGAAAAAATTGCGACTGACGCTGAGCAAGATTCTCAAGTGCAGATTCGTTTCAATGTTATGGCTTATGATTCTGGTGTACCTCAACTTTCTGCCAAAGCCGTTATAATTGTAAATGTAATCAACATAAATGACAACGAACCAATATTCACACAAAATTATTATAATGCGACGGTTGCTGAAAACGCCCGTCCAGATACAGTAGTCGTCGTTGTAAATGCAACTGATGCTGATAAAGGAAAATTTGGAAAAATTAAATATTCAATCATAAGTGAAAGTGGCAATAGTGACAATGGTTTACAGACAGAAAACTTTGTGATTAATGAAGATACAGGTGTACTGAGTGTGGCACATGGAGCACAACTCGATCGTGAGAAAGGTCCTATTCTTTTGACGTTGCAAGTAGCTGCGACCGATAATCCAGAGGCTAGTTCAAAAAATGACAATGATACAAATCCTAGCGGAGGTAGCAGTCAGCCTCGATTGCTATCTGTTCCGGTGTACATTACTATTGCAGATGTAAACGACAATTCTCCAATATTTGCTCAAAGAGAGTACGAAACAAGCACACTGGGACATTCCGATGGCTCATCCACGAAAATACCTGTTATTCAAGTGTCTGCTTCAGATGCTGACGAAGGAATCAATGGCCAAGTTTTATATAAAATCATCTCTGGAAATTCTCTCGACATATTTGAAATTGATGAGAACTCAGGAGTAATTTACGCGATCAAATCGCCACTTCTTCACAATGAAAATATAAAAGAATACAAATTGAAAATAGAAGCTCGCGATCAAATGGGTAAAGGCCCGTTTTTTGATGAAACCATTGTTCGTATTAAAATTGTCGAAATAAATCGCCACAAACCAAAGTTTATAAAACCAACGGTTTCTGAGATTAAATTCATGGAGAATCAGCAGCCAGGAGCTGTTGTTCTCAGCGTTGAAGGATACGATGAAGATAATGGAAATAATGGTGTCATCAAATATTCATTCAAAATAGATGCAAGCAATAATGCGCAAGAAACGAAACAATTTCGGATTGATTCAGAAACTGGTGTTATCTCATCAAAAGTGTCATTTGATCGCGAAGAAGAGGAACGCTACGAATTAGTTTTATCTATACGTGATTACTTGGGAGAACCTCAAACTTTTGAAACTTTGCAAAAGTTGACAGTTATTATTGATGACGCTGACGATAACAAACCCGTATTTGAACGACACGCTAATTCTGAAGTGACTTATTCGTTTTCTGTGCTTGAAAGTGAGTCTCGAGGCATAATCGTCGGTCAGGTAACCGCAATTGATATCGATTCAAAACCTGAATACCGACAGATCTATTATACTCTTGTTGACGGCAATCCGAATCATGAATTTCATATTAATGCAAACGATGGCATAATTTACTCAAATATTTCATTTGATAGAGAATTGAAATCAGAGTATTTATTAACAGTTAAAGCGTCTTCCAATCCCAATTTTGTGAATTATGTTGTCAAAGGCAGAGAATCTCTTAAAGAAGGCACATTAGATGCTGAAGATCTCTCTTTAGCAGTAGTGCGTGTGGTTATTTTAGATATTAATGATAATCCGCCTGTTTTCACGAAGCAAATTTATCGAAGTGGAATAACTTACAAAGCGGATATAGGACAAACTGTAATGGTTGTCAAAGCTAATGATGCTGACAGTGATTTCAATTCACTTGTTTCGTACACTATTTCGTCTATTGATTTGTACAGAAAAGGTTACGATTCTCCCGATTCTCCTGTCCGACCAATTCCGAGTCCATTTACAATTGGTGCTGACGGAAGAATAGTGACAACCCAACTTATGGCAGAATATCCGATCGGGTCGCGGTTCGTGTTAAATCTCGAAGCTCGTGAACAAGAACCACCTCATCGTATATCACAAGCAAGATGCTACATTTGGGTTTACGACCCCATGAAGTTAATCCGAGTTTCAATAAAATTAAAGCCTGAAATTGTGCATTCAAGAAAGGAAGAAATTGAATCAATTTTGTCAAATGCATCCGATAGCAGGGCAATTGTGAATGAAATCAAATATCATTACGATTTTACAAGGCGTAAATTAAACAAAGATTGGTCGGATGCTTTTGTACTTTTTGTAGACGACAAAACATATACTGATCTAAGTCCGAATCGAGTAATTTCCCGACTCGATTCAAATGGACTTCTACATGCTGAGCAACAATTAGAAATCGAGAAAATTGCACTCGCTTCTGATGTTTCAATTGCATCAATCAATGAAATAGACGTGCCAACTATCGTACTATTTGTTCTTGTTGTTTTGATCACTTTTGGCTTCATTGCGATGTGCGTTTGTTGTTGTTGCTTAAAAAGTTGGTACAATCAAAAATTGATCGAAAAAGCTGTGAAAGCAGCGAAATCCGCGAGAATGAACGCCGCTAAAGAACGCGAAATGTTAAACAGCATTCGCGAAGGATATTCTCAGTTAGTTCCGATAAATGGCACGAATATAGGAAGAAAGAAAAGTTCAAAGTTAAGCTCGGCTGACAAACGTCAACAAGTTCCGAAACAACAAAAGTAAGTTCAATCAAATTTGTTTGCTCTCAACTTTTTCATTTTCTTACATTTTAATTTCTCACCATGTAGGCAGACTTTTTAATTCAAGCATTTAAATTTTTAAAATATAGCGAACAACTTTTGTTCGAAAAAAATGAAAAATTTACTTGAGCAATTTTTTTAATTGCTTCAATCTTTTTTTCTTTTTTTTTATCAGAGAGAATCCTTTGTGGACAGAAACTTCTGCAAAATTTTACGAAGAGCAAGAACTAAGCATGCGAATGACAACATCTCGGAACAGCAATGATCAACAAGCACAAACAGTACCATCAACAGTACCTTTGGAAACGGAGAGTAACCATTATGCGACTCTAAAATCTAGAACTCGTCAACGCAAGCCAGAAAGGAAACCGCGAGCAGTTGATAACGTTGCCAATGTAAATTCTAAAATATTAAACGAATCAGTTTTTTTTTCACATTTCATTCTTTTAGAATCACGAATATCATGAATTAAAAGAAACGGTTGAAAAGAGTAAGAGTAACACCGATCAAGGCAACTTACAACAAATGAAGACCATGGCGAATCTTGAAACAAACTCAGAAGGCGAACCGGAATTAATTGGCGCATTGTTGTAATGTCAAAGCGATAATCACAGAAAACAGTATTTTTCGCGTAAAAGGATTTTTATTTATGTCTTAATTTATTTTTAAAATATTTACTTTTTTATAGTCATATTTAAATGCAAACTAGAGAACAAATGTATAAACTAAATGTTGTATAAATGAAAGCGATTGCGACACAAAAAAATTCCCAATCAACTATTTTGCAATCGCATTCATTTGCTTTAAACTAGTAAAAACTTGTCGGCTTGGTAAAATGCTTTCATCGCGAAAAGTCTTGATTCGTTTGTTTGATCGATTGATACATAATTGTTCAACATTCTCAATAATGATAAGCCTTATCATCGCTCAAAAATGTGCCGAATTTCAAAAATCAGCTTTGAAAATTAAATTCTACACGCAACGACGGCCAAATTAATTTTATCAAGAAAATACTACATTGAAAATTTCCATATTTGAGTAGCTGAGATAGCCAATCAATTTTGAAAGCCTGATCTGATTGATGTTAGGTGTTTGATAGAGAACTGTTCACTGTGTTAAAGAAAAATGCGGATATTTATACGAATGTGAACCCATTTATAGCTGTCAAGAAACATGATTAGATTAGGATTATCCTTATGAGTCGTGGTTTATTCCGCGACAAGAAGCAGCAAATTTTTAATTGATCAAAATTCGTTCGAACAAATAAAAGTAGATCTAAAACATGTCCAAACTGAATTTACACAAAGTATTATTGGGTCTCGCGCGTGCAATGGTGATCATCTCAAGATTAGCTCGGTCGCAAACTTAGCCTCCACTTTCACTCTCTCATATTTCATGTTTTCACCAAAAAGTACTTTTCGAAACAAAAATTATCGATAAAAATGTGAGATGCTCTCAAAAAAATTTTGTCCATCCATTCATAAATTCTGTAGTTCTAAAACTGAAAAGAGGTTTTTCGATTTTTATGTTAAGTTAAATGTTTGATTATTTCGTGTTTATTTCTGCGTTAATTAATTTATGCGTGAGTTTAAAAATGAATTTTTTTTTACTGTGCTAACATGCATATTGTTGTTTTGCTTTATTCAAGTAAATGGTTCGACATATTTGCTTAAAATTATTGCATCTCACAGGATTTTTCTTATTTGCAGGCGCAAAGCTGAGAATTGAAAGAAAAACCGAAAGTAAGCAAGCTTGAAAAAAAAATTAAAAGAAACATTAAAGCTTTTCGATTAGTTCAAAGTTTCGATGTTTTAATCGTTGGTGCTGGAATAGCAGGATTATCTGCTGCCGAATATCTTGTAAAAAATGAAATTAAAAACGTCGCTGTTTTGGAGGCAAAACAAAGAATCGGAGGTCGTATTTATACTAGGTTTGTAAATGGAAATCCTCTGGAAATGGGCGCTCAATGGATACACGGCGCTGAAATTGTAAACAATGTATTTAATCTTGCTGTTCAAAATCGACTTATAAATGATGAGCCTTGTGAAACATTATACGGACCAGCTTTACTACCTGGCGGAAAATTTGTCAACACACATTTAGTAAATCAATTATTCAAAGAGATGGAAAACATTGAAAAAGTGAAAAGAGATGATTCGCTAGAAATGGAAATGGAAAAAGAGTTTGAGACAATTGCTGAAAATTTTGCGACTAAAGACAGAGATGTGCTAAAAAAAGTATTCAACTTTTATAAAATTCAAAAGATGTTTGACGAAGGTGATGAGCTAAATAAGATAACATCTAAAAGCGATTATCTTGCTTATCCTTGTGATCTTGACATCACTGGTGGCTTAAATCGATTAGTTGATGCGATAGCTTTTAATATTGAAGAATTGAGAATTTTAAAAAATCACCAAGTGTTAAACATCGATTACAGCGAAAGCAATATTTTAGTTAAAGTTAAAACTGGCGACGAGATTAAATATTTTAAAGCTAATTTTGTTATTTGTACGGTGTCGCTTGGATTTTTGAAAGAAAACTCAGCAAGCTTATTCACCCCTCGACTTCCTGAGAGAAAATTAACTGCTGTCAATCGTTTGGTTTTTGGAAGAGGCGTAAAAATTTTCTTATTTTACAGTAATCCATTTTGGAAGAAAAACAATCTGTTGAAGTTAAAACTCGGATTAAGTGATGAAGACTATGCTAAAGGTTACAACGATTGGGTGTACCGAGTTGGCTATTTTGAAGAAGTAGTAGACTGTCCTAATGTTTTGCTCACTACTGTTTTTGGCGATGTTGCCAAAGAAGTCGAGCCGATGAATGAATTTGAAATAAACAAAAAGCTAACAAATTTGTTGCGCAATTACACTAGCGATTACACTCTGCCTAAAGCAGATCAAATCATTAAGTCGGAATGGATTACTGACGAGTTTGTATTAGGTACCTATTCTGCTCCTGGAATCGATTCTGATGCAGGAGATTTTGACATTATTGGCGAATCTTTGCCAGACAGCGAATCTCCTCGACTCTTGTTTGCTGGTGAAGCAACTTCGCGCACTCATTACTCAACAATGCACGGTGCTAGAGAGAGTGGAGTTAGAGAAGCAATGAGAATTGTTGATCAAATTCAACGCGATTATTGGAAATGCTAAAAAAGATATTTGACGTCTTCATTGATCTCTTGAATTCTTGCTTTTTGCTTTAAATGAAATTTTAACTTACCTTTTACTGGAATATTTTCTGAGTTCAGCTTGTTTGTAAAACGTTTAAATATGAATTCTTTACAAAATTGATTTTTTTATATAGTTTGGCCTGTTTAAAAATGTGATTAATAGAGTTTCGAAATCGATAAAATCGAACATTTTTCATATTATCTGATTTTTCACATAAAATAGAATAAGTTTACTAGCTCTCTATCACGTCGGAAAGTTTTTCGAAAAAGTATTTTTGGTTAACATTTGTGAAGAACACATGTGTTACCTATAAAACGCACGTCGATACCAAAAAATTAATTCATTCACATATGCTATAAAAAAACAGTTAGATGATAGCGTTTATTTTCTCACTATAAGACTGCATATCGAACAGATAGAAAAAGATTTATGCCGAAACTTTTTCCAACAAGTGAGTAAATACAGTGCCATATAGTGTTGTTTCAGTGTGTTGCGAGTTATCCCGTTTATTCTCTTCTGACTCACATAGATTGCGATTATCTATAGAACATTTCACTTATAAATACTTCGTCGAAACATATTCAAATGGGAACTTTTAGTTTTAGTGTTTAACTTTGCGCTCTCTCGATTCAGTTATAACTGTATAATATATTTGAATATTTTGCCCTAAAATGACCGAATATTTTCGAAACCCTAGTGATTAAAATTCTAGAAACGGTTCAAGTAACAACAAAATATATATTTCGATTGTTTGAATTCGTGAATCAAACATTAGACAAAAGTGAATTCTATTTCTAACTTTTTTGCTTCGTCTTTTTCACACCCACAGCAAATATTTTTGAATCAAACTTTGATTTCAGATCACTGTCGAGTTGCGACGTTCGACTTCCCAAATTACTAATGTGACTACTCGTCGAGATATTGCTGCTACGGCTTTGTATACTTAAGCTACTTTTTGCTTTCTTTCCGGGCGTGTACGACTTTTCTAATATTTCAGAACCGAGGCTGCTTCGCGTTTCTAAGCACGATCCGATATCAGGAGCTCGTAAATCGACTTCGCTTGCTTTTTTAATTCTCTTTTTCTTTTTTAACGCTCTTCGTTTCTTTTCTGTCGAAACTACAAAAGCCACGATAATGATTACGATAAATAGAATTGCTGCCAAAATAAACGGCAAGGCGCTCGACTGAGTCGGTGCCATACCAGGTGCAATTCTGATCGCTATTATTAAATAATAATTCAATTATTCATTTTCACTCTCAAATACAAACCTTCTGATAATTTATCCAACACAAGCCGTACATGACTTTCTGGTTTCTCAGTTTCGACGAGCTCTTTGACATCGACGCTATATTTGTCAAAATCATAAACCCAACTTGAATAGATACTTTTCGGACATTTGAAAGGATCCTCAAACGAAGTTTTTGAATTGCCTTTTTGCGTATCGATTTCATTTGCCTGAAAAGGAATTTCTTTATAAATCCTGAGTATGAAGAATTTTTGATTTGCATATACAGAAATAAACGCTTTTAGAGGAACCCTGTAATTCGTCCAACCCATGAAAAGATAAACTACGTCATCTTTTTGAACTGCAGCATCAAGTTTCTTCTCGAATATCAAAGGTAGATTAATGAGCTCCTTTGCTTTAAACCATCTTTCTCCTGTTTTGCTTGGAATAACTCTGTTGAATATTCCAAGTTTTGAAACTATTTTTTGAAATCAAAATTAAAAAAAGCAAATACTACTGATTTAAGATTTACGCGCCGAGCCCCCAAAGACAGCAACTTGTGTGTTATTGAGGCCAAAAGAAAAAGCTGCATCGCAAAAGCTCAAAGTGTACTCTGGTAAACCATCGAAAGCAGTTGGTGCATCGGAATCATAAAAATTGCTACATGGCTTCCCAGATTTAAGATCAAAACAGTAAAAAGTTTTTTCTTTGAAACAAAAAAGTTCGTTTCGTAAAACAAAAGCGGCATCGATCATATCAGGAAATGGTCGTTGAAGTGACTTGAATTTATCCGACAGAATGTCAGCGGTTTCAACGAGTGGCTGCGCTTTTCCGTCTATTAGCCAAATATACCTTCCGCGTGTGACATATATCCCATTTTCATCGGTTCTAAATGCAGCATCAATTGTGCCGAATAAACAAAGCGGTTGTGGGCAACCGATCCAAATATGATTCACACCAAGAAGTTGGCATGAATCTTTATTCTTTATTGTGCCATAATAGAAGCCCTTGTAAAATGTAACTTTATACGTAGGCGAAAGTTTTGAAAGATCATCCGAAACATGTCTGTACGTGAAACTTTGAGACATATTTGATGCGGATGGAACATTTTCAAGTTGTTCATATTTAAAGCTTTCGTATGGAAACAAGTCAACTGCTTTCTTTCCTTCGTGAGTTCCCGGAAAATAATCTCGCATTATATTCTCGCCTCGCTGATTTGAAAAGTTGACCGTAACTTTTGAGTCCTGGGCTGCAATCAGTAGCTCTACAAATCTTCGCCTTCTGTTGTTCGTTCCATCTTCATTGCTAATTACACTCAATTCTATGGAAGGTTGTGTTTGTTTTGGACAGAGCGCTTTGATGTGGTCATTGTTTTGCCACTTAACCCACTGATTTAGTATCGGTGCCAAGTGAAAAAAGAGTAAAATAATCGTCGAAATCATCTGTGAAAAAATTGGAATTCGCTTTTATTCGAAATATTCGCTTATTGTTGCATGAAAAGTGGAGAGCAATAATTGAATGAATTTATTCCGAAAGGGC
>NCKU01000332.1:0-46636 GCA_003675995.1 Dinothrombium tinctorium | reverse complement strand
AAAAAAAATTGAAAAACTATTCTTCACTCATTTAAACACACATTTTGCTATTCACCTTTACTCGAATAAACTTAAAGCTGTTTGTTTAAACAAAATTGATAACTGTGCTTGTTTTTACATTTAAATGCTTTTAATTTTGTCTCGAACCTTGCTCAAAATTGATGCGTTTCAGTGCTAAGATATTTAATTATCGAGCCGGCACAAACATTCTTTCCGACACTGTATTTATTGTCACTATACAATCGTAAAGATTTCTTCCACGACATTAAAAAAGATCTGAAGAATATGACAGCAGTTAAATTTGATTTTTACCATGTAAAGCTGCAATTTTATTCGTTGCGAATGGCTAAATAAAACAATTTTCGATTACTAAAAAAAGTTTTAATTTAACTGAAAATTGATTGAGGCACAATCTAGAAAGTGTTTGAACCATATTTTCAAAATTAAATTTTTCAATTCATAATTAGCGAAATGCTTAATTAGGTTTTTCGTAAAGAAATGTTAGAGCTCGCAGAAAAGTGAACACAATGTCTTAATGAAGCTTACTTATTCAATAATAAATTTTCGAGATTAAATAATTGTGCTTTAGAAGCAATGCTTTTCAATGCATTTTATGTAAATTTTTTCATTTTCTTTTTTTGCTTTAAGTTTTGCAAAATTTATCCAAAGGATTTTGAAATATTTAAGCTGATTCGCCTCATTATATTGTAATTAATTGAACTAAATGATTTTTAGCGGCTTAAATTCTTGTACCTGACTTAAAGTTAACAAAAACAAAGTCAATATTTTCTTTTAAGGAGCATGTTTAAAAATGAATGATTAAATAAAAATTACAGTCAAAACTCTCTACTCCGACGTCTAAAGGATTAAAAAAAATTACATCGAAATACAGAGATTATCAAATTTTTTTCTAAATGATGTCTGGTTTCAAAATTAATGAAAAAATTTTTGTTGATACTTTGGCAAAAAATTAATAAAAAATTTTAATGAAAACTATCAAAAATTTAAAATTATAAAGTTGATTTTTTAAAATAATTTTTAATTTTTTAACTTTGAAGTATATTGTTTTTAATAATTAGTAATCAAATTTGCAGCTAAAATCTCCTCCCTATGCACTATTTTGCCCAAAGAATTTGCGAGCAAAGATTGGCGAAAATAGGTGAATAGCATTTGAAAGTTTACAAATTCAACTTGTTCATTTTACAACTGCAAATAATGGTCAGAAAAAGAAATTGACATTCATTTTCGTTTTTCGATATCTAGTTGTGAATCAAATTTAATCAATTTGATGAGTTCTAATGAGGTTTTCCTCGTAATAAGTAATTTGCTTTAGTTTGAGCGTTTTTTCGAACCAAAGTAAAATTAATTTTAATAAACACATCAAATATTGTGAAGTGAAGTGAAATTGAATTTAAAAATGAGAATTAATTCTATGGCATTTTTAAAATTGAACATAAAATGCAAAATCTCATTTATAATTCAAAAACAAAAAATTTACATTAATTTAGATAATGAGTAAAGATTATAATAATAAGAGGGTGTGCGCTTCTGTCAAAAATGATGCGTCGCATTGTTAACTTCGATGATAACTTAACAGGAAGTTGATTGTCAAAGGCAAAAGTGATTTTCTGAAAGCGAAAATGAAATTTTCAAAAAATTTCTGCTGTTTAACTCTTCATCAATTAATTCTTGTCACAGAAGCGATCATTAGTCAAAATTAATGCTCTACAATTAGCTCGCGTGAAAATTTCTATGGTGAAAACTACTTTTTACATTTTTCATCTAAATTAAATGCGTCGATAGAAGGATGCAAGAATCGACTAACAAGCAAAAATCAAAATGTTTGATGAGAAATGTATGAACAAAATCGAAGCTCACGTGAAGAAGGATGGCGCCCCGAAGTCAATGTTTTTCGATTTTCAGTTCGCTCGGTTCATAGAAGACATGCTCTCAGATCTTTGCCTTTCAGACTCTTCTTCAATTCAATTCTTATTTAAGCTTTTGAAGCACAGCAAACACATACATTGCGAACAGTGCAAAAGTTAAGCAAACTCATTTTCAGATAATCGAAGTTTTTCAAAATAATTCGAAAATAATTTAAACGCTTCACAGCAGACAAAAATTTGCGCAATGGTTTGTTTCAACGACAAAAGTGTGCAAAAACTTCTTGCAAAGCTGTTCGTTTTGCTAGCGATCGAACAATGTTTCTCTAACGGTGAGTTCTTAATCAAATTGTTTCGAATGCATTGAGATATTTTGAGAAGACAGTTAGCAAATGCGAAGCTATGCGTCTTTTGTTCAAGAATGGAAACTTGGCAATCGCATCGAACTCGAGCTTAGGCAAAATATTATAATGCGATGCCATGAACAGAGAAATCAATTTTTATGAGCCATAAAAGCAAATCTCTTTTTGATCGTTTCGTCGGTATATTCGATAAAATGTTTTCCTTATTGCGAATATCCTTTAACAGCTTCTTATCTGTTTGAAATGCTGAAAAGTGGTTTTAAAGCGAGTCGAAAGAAAAAAGAGACTTTAAAGTAAACGTCCATCTAAGAAAGCCTATATTTTGATCTGCAGTAAATGCAATAAAGAGTTGACATAAAGCGTCGAAATAAAGCGACGTGTGCACGATAAAAAGATTTAATCTACTTGTAACTAAACCAAGATTTAATGTAAAAAGCAGTGGACATTCATAAAAATAAATTAAAGCGAACTGCGTTGAGCTGCTAAAGTTAACATTAAAGACTATCGTAAATACTTGCGAACAATTTTCTGGTTACTGATTGCTTCGAGCATATTATGCTAATTTTTTGTATTTCATCTGTTTGTATTGAACATTTAAACTCTAAAACATCATTTTATGAAAACTTTTATTACACAGAAATGACTCGATTTCATCTTTGCTCTAAATTGGTCGAGTATTTGTTATTTTTTCATTTTCGATGCTAAAGAGGTTCGATTTATTGAGCAACTCATCTGAGAACTCGAGTTAAACTATTTAACCCGACGCTGAGGCTTCAACTGCTTAACAACAGTAATTTATGTACATACGAGATAAAGATAATAGAATGAGAAAGTTTGAAAAGTTCAATGAATAGCTCTAGCTTCTTCGTGATCATTTAGTTACTCGATTTTCGCTAGTTTTTAATCGTTTCATCGACCAAATTTGTTTATAGTGTTATTGACTGGTTTATTGATATCTAAATATGTGGGGTGAAAATGAATATAAGAATTAGAGAAAATGTTTCAATGATAAACATTTAAAAAGCTTCGCGATACAGGTTAACGAAATAAAACTAAATTTCATTTTCACAAAAGCTCTGAATTGCAAAACAATATGAGAAGCGAGAGATAAGAAGTTAGTGAAAGTGAAATTTTCATATTTTGCATTTTTTAGCCGCTTTTGCTTGAAATATTTCAAAGCATACTCTGTATTGTTATCGCAAAAACGCATAAAGTTTGAATTTGCGAAAGCATTTAGAACTGACACATCTTCGAGTCAAATTGAATGAGAGAAGCATGAATGAAGCGCGAATAAATTCTCCGTTCAAAAGTTTACAACATTACTACTTTATTAATTCTGTTCATGTCGCGCTGAAAAAGCTGTGGCATACGCGTTTGCTTTGAGTCTTTTAATTAAATTTTATTAATAAAGCTGAATAATGTTGAGCTTGAGTAGAAAAAGAAAAAAAAAGTTAAAACTGTTAAAACACCTGAGCTAATATCGCTTTTTTTGTATAACTAACGAGGTGTAAAGATTTGTTGAGCGAATAAGAAGAGTTGTGTTTAATCAGAATGCATTTACCATTCGCTCATAATAATTTTTTTTTTTCTGTCGCCGAATAAATTTTTAACTCATATATTCTCATGATCGCAAAAATTTGTATTCAACTTTTCGAAAAAGTTTGCAGCGAATATACAGAGCGTGTTTTATAATATTGAATAAATTTAAAATGATATTCATCAAAATAAGCTTAACAACAAAAGTTGCTGCATAAAAAAGAAATTTTTAGCAAGTCCATTAAGCAAAAATCACAAGAAAATATGGTAGTGGTACTCAAGCATTTTTTGTGTTTTAGCCGTTAATAATGCATCGTTGCGCTATTAATGGTTGAACGTAATTTTCATATTAATTTTTGAAATTTTTAATCTATCTTAAAATAATTTTTTTTTATTGATCAATTGGATAAAATTGAACGCATTTAATCGGATAAATTTTGAGCGAATGATGAAATTTAAATGACAGAGACAAATATTGCGATCAATGTATAGTCAATGACAGAATGTTTTGCTATCTTATCCATTCAAAATCGTTAAATTTAGGGTAAAAATTGCAAAAAATTATGTCATTGACTGTTGATAAAAAATCATCAGACGCTTAAAATTGTTTCTCGCTCATCGATGTTATGCTATTTATTAAAAGTCTCAAAATATTCGACAAAAAATCAAAGGTGTGCAATTTGATTGTGATCATTTTTGAATGAATAAAAAAAAAACAAATATATGCGCCTAGATCTTATGAAAATATAAAATTTGTTTATCTTAAAATTCAGTTTTGTATCATTTTTTATTTATAGAATTTAAATAACTTTTAAAAATAAATTCGGAATTTTCTCTCTTAGTATCGATATTTTTTAGTTTAATTTACTTTTTATTACTTTCTATCTTATTTTGATATTTGCTATTGTTTAAAAGTTTATTCTAAATACGTCCTCTTCAAAATCACTTTTTGAATTAATCATTGACGAAATAAGCTTTTAGTAATTTGGAGTTTTTTTCATTTTGTTCAATTAGATTATTAATTTTAAAATTTTCCTTTGAAATAAATATTTGATGATAGCAATCACAATTTCGCAATTGAAGATTTACCAGTTTCAAAAATTTTGCTGATCAATTTTTAATTCACTTCTTTCGCCGTTGCATTTACGATTGAAAACTTTTTCCTTTATTAAAATCTTTGTTATGATTTTTATCAAAAGCAACACATCTTTTCATTTTTGATCGCTCATTTATTAAGAAATAAATTTTCAAAAGAGATCAAAGCGAAGTGTCCACCCCTGTGATTAAAGAATAGCGCAAAGTCGAAAATTAATGAAGCCGGCAAAAAGACGTTGCTTCAAAGTATTGCCAAAAGTAAGCGTTTGGAATCGCAATTTTTTGAGAAACCATTAAACAAATTGTAATGAGCACTTTAATTGCTCAATGCTCGAATTAATTTCTATAGGCTGTTCAGCTTTGCATTTTATACTGCGAAAGTGAAAACGCAATTAGCGAACTGGGTTTGCATGAATAATACTTTCACACTAAATTACAACATTTGCTTCTTGCAGCAATGGAAGCGAGCAAGAAAAATGTTTATTTGGAAGGACCGAGTTTTGTAAAACTGCCGACAGAGAATTCGCTGTATTCGAGGCAAATCGAATTCTATAATTCTAGTGGTGTTGTAATCGAGTGCAAAGCGAAAGGAAATCCAATTCCTGCGACGCAGTGGATAACAAGAAGCTCGCCGACGGATGATCTTTCGTCGAGTGCGGTTGAAGAAATTGAAAATGTACGCTACATACGCGCGGATGGATCACTGGTGCTACTGCCATTCAGCAGCGACGCTTACCGCCAGGATGTGCACGCGACTGCATACAGATGCATAGCGAGCAACGCGGTCGGCAGTATCTTGAGCGAAGAGATTCGAGTGAACGCAGGTATGGATGAAAATGTTTTCATTAGCAAATAATTCGCAAATAATTACGTAAGCTAATGCGTGAGATGAGCGCGATGAAGACGACTCGAGAGAATAATAACATATTACGTCGTAAATGATTTATGTGTGTGCAATAACAAACTGATAACAATTACGGCTCATTGTTCCTTTGTGTAGAAAGATGACAATGCGAAAAGAGTGAGGCGAAGAAGTCGCGAAGTGTAAGAAAAAGTGAAGCCTTCAAGCGTTTTGCTCGCTTCAAAATGCATTTCGCTTTATTGCAGCACAAAAGAATAATTCACATATATTTTGACAAACATATTTTTCCTTTTTCATTCTTTGCGCCCTATTCGTGCGAAACTTAAGCAGAAACAAGTGAAAAGCAGCGATGAAATGTGATATGTAAGTAATGCGAACGTTCGAAATCGAAGAAAAAAGTGAAAACTTACGCAAACTGTGAGCGTCGAACGCTGCTTTAGCTTTCATTTATTGTGCTCCATTTCATTGAATTATTTATTTTCTATTTACTCCAATTTCTCTTATTTATTTGCCATTTCCAACTCAAATTTCAATACCAGCTTTGATTTCGCCCATAAAACCAATTTTAAGAGAAGCTTCGTTGCAAAAATTCTCTCGAATCTATAAATTCAAACTAGCGATCACTTGAAACAATATTCGAATTTACGGAAAATACTGAAGAGTGAATACACTCGAAAACGTTCACAAGCACTCTGATAATCTAATATTCGATCTGAAATACGATTGAATATTATCGAAAACAATTTTAAAGATTATTCCTTTAAAGCGCGCGGTCTTTGAAAATGAAACGCTCATGTTTTGGTTTGCTCGACACGTTTACTTTGGATTTTCGGTCGCAAAAATTGAAAAAATCGCTCTTCGTTTCAACAATAAAAAAAAACAAAAGTTTGGTTTAATATTTTTCAGTTTACGACTTTGAAAGTTTTATATAAAAGTTACTTCAAACATGTGTTAAAATGTGAGCATCATCCTCTCTAAGTTGTTGAATTGCCCACTTTTTGAAGAGAAAAAAAATTATTTGTGAAAATTAGCGTAAAAATGAAAAGTAAAGAGACAAGCAGTGCTCGTTGTTTTACTGCAAAAGTCGAAATTAATCGACTTAAATCAACCGCTTCTGTCAAAATGTTTACTATCTTTTCTATATAAATCAACATATTCAATCTAAACTTAAACACTCTCGAACGAATCAAATTTTGAGCGCAATATCTGAGGAAATCATAAATGAGGAAAATATTTAACAATGACAAATTAATTGTTAAAAATATTGATGCTCTATGCAATTGCGTAACGTCGCTTCGTTTGCAAAAAATTCAAAAAGAAAGCCATCGTTGAGACAAAAGAACGCATAAATCTTTTTCTTTTGACGGGTTTCATCGTTTTGGTCCACTTCTCGGTTTACTTTTTTGTTTTTTTCTTTCGCGCAAAAGTATAGCAATGTAAATCAACTTTCGATCACATTGAGCTTTTGAAAGGTTAAATTCAATTAACAATTTAAGGCAAAAAAAAAACTTTGGTTAGGTTAAAATTTGTTTCCATTTTCCCAAAGCACTAAGGCTTGAAACTGGTAATATTACCTAAATTAGCGTAAAGCTCACTTGTAAAAAAAATTTCTCGAAAATACTTAGAGTTGAGCCCCAGTTATAGAGATACAAAGCGATGAGATGCAAATTAAAATTATAAGCACTCATAGTTAAGAAATCGCGTCTAAAATAGCTTCATCTAATAACAAACACAAGATTGATCAAGTTTAAAGTTTCTGCAGTTGACAGTTTAAAGGCTGAAGTTTATTAAAATTGGGCCAAACACAATGAAAATGTTGCTGTGAAAATTTTTAAATCATTAGACAAGCAATCAAGCAATTGTATGCAAAATTATTCGCACAGTGTGAGCAAGAAGATAAAAATTTGAGATGATTAGCATTTTCATTTAAAGAATTATTCAGTAGCTTTTGATTATAACAAAACTATTCTAACAGAATTTGATAAAAGCATGGGCAAATTAGCTTTCAAAAGCTATTTTATTATAATGCTTAACTTTTGAAAAATCAGTTCAATCGATTAGCGGTTGACAAATATTTCATTTGAACATCTCAGTTTGAAAAAATTAGAGTTTTGCTCATGCAAACCGTAGTTGAAATCTCATAACGTAATCATAGCGAATATCATATTTCAGAATTTTTCTCAAATCAAAAATTGAGAAATTTTCAAATCAAATTTAAGTCAGTATACAGTGAGTCAGTATTAAAATTTTAAGTCTGATATTGAATGCCGAAGAAAAACTGCGGTTGCGAGTGAATCTCACTCAAACATCAAACTCAAAATTTTGCTTTGAATAATTTATTAAAGCAATAAGATGTTTTGACTTGAAACGATCTTGTTTCAAATATTCAACGATTTGTGGTCATAAAGTAATTCAAGAAGAAAGAGGCCATTTGTATAAATTTGATTTTGAATTCGTTACCAACTTTGGGTATCGAAAACGACAAACAAATAAAAAGAAAAAAGTAAAAGAAATCGATTTAATGAAGTGACGACATATTTGATATGCGTTTGCATCGCTCTTGAATCGAAGTTTTGCGAAAATGTAGAATCATACGCGAAGCGATGCTTTTCGCTAACTAAGATTACTTTATAAGATTTTCATTTCTTTTTATGTTACAAGTGAATGACTTTTACCGAGTACCGCAATTAACTTCTTATCCACCGTTATCATACATGTCACAGTTATCAACGTGTTTAATGTATGAAGCTTGTAAAGCGAAGTCGAAACTTCTTTACCAGCATTTCGGTAACAAAACATTCTCGGCAAACTTTCTAATTACGCTTCTTTTCTCGTTTTTTTCTTCTTCTTCGCTCAACAAAACGAGGATTTAATGAATTTTATTCACTTCTTTTGACATCTGCTTTTACGCGTTGAGAACGTTTTTCTTGCATTATTTATTAACTTTATATACATAGCGAATAGTGTGTCGAAGAAAATGAAAGCGATTCTTTGTAAATATGCTGCAATCGCTTTTCTCTCTTTAAACGCATCGTTTTCCATTAAACATTTTCGTTTGATTAAACATAATCATCGCGAGTTTATTTCTTGTTTAAAATGTGATTAACAATCGCTAAAATAAGAATGCCGTAAGCTCGCACCGGTCTTAAGGGATCGCGTTTCAACAGTGTTTAACCAAACACAGTGTTTCTAAATCATCCGTACAATTTTGTAGCGTAAAAAACGCTCGTTTCTGGGTATTTGCACAGCATCTCAAAGCTATATTTGCGGAGATCAATATTTGAAAAAAGCATTCACTGAATGCAAAGGTCAGTCAATACTCGTAAATAGTCTAAACACGTAACGGTTAGAAAAGCGTTTATTTTTGTAAATATATTGAACTACAGCACAATGCAGTATAACACAGTGAACGACGATATTCTCGATTTTTGCTCGACAAAGAGCGAAGAAAAGGTAAGCGAGCGATTTCGTGTCGAAAAGCGTTATTTCGCAGAAAGGATTTGATGCACTTAAATAAAATTTTCAATTCACTCTCTGTTCTCTGCATAAAATCGCGTTGCAGTTTTCAAACAGTTCGTTCACGTTTCGCGAGTTCATTTAATTTTCGCAAACATAATTTCAAATCTGCCGTTGGCTTATTTTTCACTCATTTTTCACGTTTACAAAGAAAAGAAAAGATTCATCGCAAGGGGTATTCACCGTTAGCCGTTTTCGAAAACTCGTAAGCTCGAAAATGGCCCATGAAAATTAGCGCTGCTTTCGCGCGCCGCATCCGAACGCTGCTATGTTTATTATGCTTAATTGAAGTTTTCTAAATGAACACAGTCGCTTACAAATTAACTCTCATTTTTCATTTTCATCATTTCTCAGTTTTTAATTAAAAAATTTCGCAAACACAAACAGCGGCGGCAGAAAAAAATTGTTTTCCATCGATTTTGCTTTGCTGCTTCTTCGCAACCACTACGTTCGCATTTCATCTTAGGTTGCGGGCAAAAAGGCCATTTCCCTCGCTTCTTCTTCTTCAAAAAAAGTGGTGAACGCAATAAGATTGCGTTTTGCAGCGAAAAAGCCAAACGTTTGATTTACTTTTTGCTTCGATTTGCTGCGATTCGAAAGTGAAGAACAAGAAACAGTGTGAAAACTATTTGTAAACTACGAAAGCAATCACCTGTCATTTCAGTTAACTAGCAGCGAGCAAACATTAATCAAAAGTAGCCGTTTAGCGGATTCTAACTGCGTTTTGCAAAATTAACGCTTGTTTGAGAAGAGAAACGCTTGCAAAAATCGACTGCTTTTAACCACCGATTAATTACGACATTCGACAGTAATGAAACGCAGCTTTTTCGTGAGCTGCAACGACGAGATCGTCATTTCGGGCAACGCGGCCGCACTGCAGTGCAACATTCCGCTACATGTGTTGAGATTTGTGCGAGTGATACATTGGCAACGAAATGATGGTTTCATTATTAACGGTCATTACGTAAGCTCTTCTCAAGGTATGTGCAGCCTTTTTTTTCTGATACAGTGCAAAAGAAAATTATCATCAATATTTTTCGCGCTCATTTCCGTGAGAGGTGAAATAACCCTTTTTTTCTTCGCTATGTTCTAGTTTGATACTTCGTTCACGGAACGGCTTTTCACGAGCATTTAATCCAGAAAAGAATTTGCGCCTTTCCGCAGTGTGCCATAAATTTAGAGAAAATCAACGCCAACAGATAGAATCGATTTTTTCGCGCGGTGAAAAGCTATTATCAAAGTCCGAAATCGAATTATAACCAATAATTCATAATGGAAACATGCATTAGATTTGAGCTTACTGCTTGCCCTTTGTCAACCTCAAACTTTTACTTTTTCATCATCGTCGAATTCACAATGTTGCCGTCGCTTTTTAACAGATTGTTATATACTTTTGACGCGATCGATTGATGCGAGCGCGGAAAAAAAGATTTTCATTTCTTTTTAAAGAAGTAAACTGATAGGAAAAAGATAGCGCAATTTGCCGAGAAAAAAAGTGGCCTTTTTAAACAACTTTCTCGAGTTAAAGCAAATGAACGCTTCTTTTTTCAACACTGACAGATCACGTCCGCATTTTAAAGGACGGTTCGCTTTTCTTCGAACGCGTCGGTAACGAAGATTCCCGATGGAAGTACAGATGCACGGTTAGGGATGCGTTGAGCGACGAAACTTTGACAAGCTCTTGGTGCAGGCTGATCATTACGGGTGAGTCTTTTCGCTGCGCTCGCTGTATTCTTGCTTTTTCACTTTGACAACCGTTCTTATCCTTTGTTCTCCTGGTCATCGAAGCATGCAGACACGGAACAGTTGTGCACTTCTTATTCGCCTCAATGAATCGCGAATGAAGAGCGAAGATAGAGTTAGAATTCAACTCGATAATAGCGCAATGATAATGATGCAATTTTGAACAGTCCGCGATTTTAAATATTAAACGAGCTTCGTTTTTTTCAATTCCTCTTTTCATCGCAGACACAAAAGTGAACACAGCTCCGCGAATAACGACACCGTACAAAGAATATTCGGCGGTCGTCGGCGATGATTTGCAAATAAGCTGCATTGCTCAATCGAAACCCGTGCCTTCCTACTCGTGGCTGAAAGAAGACATCGATGTATCAACTATTATCTCATTGTCGTCTCAGCGTCCGCTTCATTCGTTTAGATCGCTGCTCTATTTGCCGAATATTAAGCTTCGAGACGAAGGCATTTATATATGCGTTGCGAACAACTCTTTAGGAGAAGATAGGCGAAGATTTAAAGTAACTGTTGTAGGTGAGTGTGTTGAACAACGTTATGCGAAAAGTTTAGCTTCGAAAAGTTCATTTAAAAAGCAAAAAGAAATGAACTTTTTCGGCTTCCAATCGATGAAAGAGATTAAAATTTGATTCTCAGCGAGAAATAAAAATTTCGAAAGAGTTTTTTAAACCACATAAGCAAAGCTCGTGCATTTTTCATTAGAAAAGTTTTTAATTAGATGAAAAATTTTTCGTTTATGAGTGCAAATATGCGCTTCGTGGGTAATAGCTTTATGAGATGGTAGGAAAGCAGTGAATAGAAGTTCGATCGATTTTTTTAAATGTATTTGATTTGCAACACCGCGATGCTAATGTAATACAACTCACAGAGCCGCTTTCGATCGTATTGAAGCCGGAGAGAGGATTGAAAGTGAAAGAAGGCGAGACGGTGAGCATCGAATGCGTGGCGAAGAACCGAATCGAGGCGAACGTAAACACGATTTCTTTCGAATGGTTAAAAAACGCGAAGCCTTTAATATTCGATTCTCGCATTCAGTTAATGAATCGAAATAAATTAAGGATCGCTTCTGTTATTCGACAAGATAAAGGAATGTATGAATGCATTGCACGACGAGCAGCAAACGATATTGCCATTGATTACATCCAACTTTCACTCGAAGGTGAGTAGCGAGTAGCGAAATTCAGCTCGCATCGCGCACTGATTTTGTGATTTGCTTTGCTTAAAACACTAGAAAAAAGAACTCATTGAGAGTCGAAAACATCGCAGTAGAGATAACAGTTTCGTGCGCTAAATTTACAAAATAACGGCAAGCGAAAGCTAGAAAAAAAAATTCTTCTACTCTTGCTCGCTTTCGCTGCGATTGGTTCGCAAATGTATTGCGTTAGAAAAAAAAATTGATCCTATTTTAAATTTCAAATAAATTTCGAATCATTTTCATCGAAAATCTCCGCGTTGACGACTGTGAAAAGATATTTAAACACTATCAAATTTTTTACATTTTCAAAATGATGCTAAATATGTAAACTAAATTTGCTTTCATTTCGCTGAACGCTGCCGTTCGCTGAATATGATTTTATTTCTCTCTTTTTCGTTTTCCATTTTATTGACAATAAAATAAACTTCAATTTGAAAATAGGCTCATGAATTGAAGATTGCCGAAAATTTATTCTCAAACTCGTCTATGTTTGCTTACTTTTTGTTGTTAACTCTCTCCACTTTGGTTTATTTTATCACTCTAATCCGCTTATTCAAATAGTTTCAAATTGTAGATTTGCTTTCATTTATTTTATTAGTTTCAAAAATTGTTTTGTGTTGTTGCTTTTTTGCGGCACAAAATTTTCGCCTTCATTTTCAATAACCAAAATTTCAAACTCGAATTTAGAAAAAAAAAATTGAAACGCAACATAAAAGAATTGATAATTATGCAACATTTCATCGTTTGCATTTAAAATTAGCAGCAATTGTCTTTCGCAAAAGTTTTAATGATGTAATTTACAACGCGAAAACAAAGAATTGCGCTTTGAAAACAAAATTTATTACAATTTCGCTATTTTGCTTCTTTGCCACTCGCCTAAATTAAAAATATTATTAACTTTTTGAAAAGTGAAGCATAATTGCAAAAACTTTTCACTTTGCCGAACGCGAAAATTTTTGCTCAGAAAGATTCGCGCTCACTAACTAATTTATTTTCATCTCTCGCGTTTTGCTTTTTTTCAGTGTTTCATTAATTAAGAAGTGCACAAATTTTACTACTAAAAATAGAAAAAAGTTTTTCGCAGCGAAAAGCGCACTCTACAGCAATTCACTAAGCTTAACGCAAATCGAGCATTATTTCAACTTATTTTGATGATAATATTCTAATTCAACATTACAATAAATGTGTAAACAAGATAAGAATGGAACTCACTTACATTTTTATCTTTTTCGATGATTTGAGCTCACTATTTTCGACCATTCACAGTTTTTCGTTCGATGTTTTCTCTATTTGCCACTTTTTTAACCATTTTTTTACGGCTAAACACTGACATTACACGAATTATATTGACTATTGATTCATTATTCGCACATATTTCGGTGAATTTAAGTTTCGTCGTATGCAAGCACTGGGGTATTAACATGAAAATGAATTAAATAAAACACCGCGTTGAAAGCACGTTTTCGTTTAAATAAATCAAAAGCAAGCATGTCCACTGTGACGTTTTGTGCAATGCAGTGAAGTATTCTTTAAGTTGTAGGAAACTCTTTTCTGTCTACGGTAATACTTTTGATATTTATCGCATCGAAACTTTTTTTCATATTCAATTTTCTAGCTCATTTTCATTCTTTAATTCTGTAAATCGCAAAGCAAATAGATTTTCCAAAAGCGCGGATTAAAAGATGAGAGTTAATTGTGAAGAAAGAAGCGTGCGAAGTGACAAGCGAAAATATGTTTTGATTTTGTTTTTTCTTCTAAATAACTTTTCAGTGAATGAATGAACATTTTGTCTACATGCCTTCGCTTCTGAATTATGTCAAATTTAATGACGCTTTAATAACAGATCATGCTCGCAAAAAGCGAGCTTTACAGTTTCGTGTCCAATCCGCATTCCACAACATTTTTGGCATTTAATGAAAAGATTGCACAGTTCATATTTCCAATTGAATGCCAGATTTTGAAAAATGCGCGACGCGAGCGCAGAGAAGAGTGAAAGTGATTTATGCATCGCAAAAACTTTTCGCAAAGTTCAACTTTATAGCCAATTTCATTCGCGTATTTCAAATCGTTTGCGCGCGTTTATCACAATTAATGATACGCACTTTACAGTGTCAAATAAAAATAATAACATCGCGCATTAAAATTCGTAAACTAACTTAAATATTCAGAATAAAATTGAATCGTAAAAAGAAAGTTTTTGCCAGGAGGAGAGTTGAAAAATTTATATTAAAAGTAGTTCGGTTTGCCGATAGCGAGCAAATATTTAAGCAATCGAAGAAAGCTCCTCTAAACCTTACTTATTCATGTTTTTAAAAAAAACCCGAAAATTCTAAAAAATATTGATTTTCGGCGCAAGAAGAAGGGAGAAAAGTCTGCCAGAGAAAAAAATTTCACATTTCGTTTGCTCTCATCCCTCGTTACGTATGCAAAAGAAAAGCTCTTTGCTCGCGACAGTTTCACACACTTTATTTTCGAGTGTAAAAAGGTGTTTTTCTCATCGATTCGCGTAGAAAGCATTGAAGTAAATGGCCGCGTTAACAAGCGCTTTTAAGCGTTTTCTTTAAGTCTTTCGCGTTCAAATTCATAGAGGAAAGCAATAAATGAGGGAAAGCTCTTAAGCAGCTTTTTGTTTGCATTAAACGCTACAAATTAACAACTGTTTTTTGCTCTCGCTTTTAATAGAGGAGCGGCCAGAATTAAGCGAAAAGTTCTACTCGCGCAATATAAATTCTGGTTCTGAAATGAGTCTGAAATGTTCAGCCTCTGGAAGTCCGCTGCCAGAGATTAGATGGTATCATTACAATAAATTGCTGACTGACACAAATTACAGAAGAAGGACTCGTTTCGGAGATTATGTAACGGATAACGGTTTGATAAATAGTCATTTAAATGTATCAAACATCGCCGTCGACGACGGCGGAGTATACACTTGCGAAGCATTTAATGAAATTGGATCGGTTAAACACTCGGCGGCGATTCACGTTTACGGACCTCCATTTGTGCATCAAATGAACAATTTGACTGTACTCGCAGCGAGCTTGCTTCAAATCGATTGTCCGTACGGCGGCTATCCGATAAAAAGCATTACTTGGAGTAAAGGTAAAAGTGTGCATTCGATTTCGCTGCTGCACCCATTCTCTCATCGCTCGTTTTCTTCTTCTTTCCTCTCTCTGTATTCGCAGTAAATGGAAAACAGTTTTTATCTTCGCAAAGAATAATGTCGCATAAAAATGGCACGCTTTTCATCGCCGACGTGCACTCGAATGACGAAGGATGGTACAAATGCGTTGTGCAGAACGAAGCGGGCCAAACTGCATCAGGAATACTATACATCGACGTGGTCGGTTAGTAATCTGAAATCTGTTTACTTTTTAAATTACCATTTTTCATTTATATGATATTGAATGCCATTTGCAAGTGTTTTCATTATTCTACGACTTGTAGAAAAACCAGCCATAAATCCATTTATTTTTGGATCCGATCTTCGCGAAGGAATGAGAACAACTGTCATTTGCAGTGTCTCATCGGGAGAACTTCCATTTAAAATAAGTTGGTACAAAGGAGAGCGCGAGCTGAAGTCAGTGCACCCGGAGATCGAAATCGCCAGCATCGGAGACTATACAAGTAGTGTGACAATTTCAGTGATCGAACGAAAGCATAGCGGGAACTATACATGCAAAGTGGCTTCTGCGAGTATTCCGAGTGTTTACTCAACATTCACCACTCAGTTAGTCGTGCAAGGTTTGTTCTTTTCATTATGTTTATTTAAACGCAATTTATTTTAATTTAAAAAGCGAGTCCGAAATGGATACTCAAGCCGCTGCCGCTGTATTCAATACTGAAAGGAAGCAAAGTGACTATCCATTGTCAGGGCGAAGGAATCCCTTCGCCAACGCATCAGTGGAAAAAATTGCAGCGGAGAGCGAATGCAACTCCAGAATTAATTGGAATAGTGAGCGGTCCTCGCGTTTATGTACTCGAGAATGGTTCGTTAGCAATAATTGACGCTAATAAAGAAGATGAGGGCGATTATGTTTGCGATATTAGCAACGGCATAGGCTCCCCACTGTCATCATCATCGCACGTACAGGTCAATTATCCTTCTCATTTTCATAAAAACTTCGAAATGATCACGATTCGCGACGGATTGCGAGTCGAGTTGCTTTGTGATGTGATCGGCGATAAGCCGATAAACACAAGTTGGCTTAAAGATAAGATCGAGATTAGCAATAATGCGGTTTATTCGTCAAAATATCGCTTTGAAGAAGACATAAGATTAAACGGAGTCGTTTCTAGACTCATAATTAATCGAGCGCAACGCGAGGATTCCACTTTTTTCACATGTCGCGCTTCTAATCTCTACGGAAGTGACGAGAAAAACATTCAACTCATAGTGCAGGGACCTCCAGATGCCCCGATCGCCTTAAGAACGGTCGAAGTATTGAGCCGTGAAGTAACGCTCTCCTGGTCAGAGCCGAGAAGCGAGCACACACCGATACAAGGCTTTCTAGTGCAATATGTCACTTTAAATGGTAGTTATTTAATTAGAGTCGATTGATGCTCATTGAAAGTAATTAATAGGGAGTTGGGAGCGAGACAAACGCGTAATCAATGTGGCAGGCAAAGAGTTCTTGCTGCGAGTCAAAGGTCTAAAGCCGAACACGTCATATAAGTTTCGCGTAATTGCTCAAAACGCACTCGGCGACAGTGAACCCAGCGAAGAGTTGGTCGTAATTACAGAAGAGGAAGGTTTGTACTTAAAAGCTCTTCACTTCAATCTGTGCGCTATAACGAGTATTTCATTATTTTTGAAAAAATACAGCCCCACGCGAAACAGTGAGCAACATTCAAGTTGAGTCGATATCTTCGAGCTCGCTGCGAGTGAAATGGAAGTCGTCTTCTTCGAGTAGCGAAAAGATTATTGGATATTACGTTGGTTACCGAGAAATCAGTCTGTACTCGCCTATAAAATCGCGTGACCTGTACACGTTTAAGACTGTGGAGTCGCAGGCTGAAAGCAGCGCCAAAGCAGAAGAAATTCATATGTCAGTGAGCGGATTGAAGAAAAACACAAAATATGGCGTAATCGTTCAAGCTTTCAATCGCAAAGGACTGGGGCCGGAATCGGACGAAGTGGTTGTGCAAACTTCAGAATTCGGTGAGTTTTGAAAAGCGATTCTCGTAACTTATGTTTCTCGATGAAAATCTTACGCAAGCAGACCCTCCGGAAATTGTCATTCCTCGAGTGAGTGATGTATCGAAAAACTCTTTAACTCTAATTTGGGAGAATGATGACCAAAATCCGATTTCGGGTTACACGATAAGCTACAAAAGTGACTTCGGCGAATGGGAGGAACACAAGATTATTGGAGCTCGTCAGAGTTTCACATTAGAAAATTTGCGCTGCGGTACGAAGTATCAAGTATCAATTAGCGCTTACAACAAGGCGGGAAGGGCGCAGCCGAGTGACATGATTACCGCGTTCACTGCTGGCAGTGGTAAGTATCATTACTCGCTACTTTTCATTGTTGTTGCGTGTATTCGCTTGTTTTACTCGTCTCGCAAACACAAAAACACTGGCGTTCCGTTTTGATAACAAAGAGCCGTTCGCGTTTTTATTACGCTTTTTTCGCAACAAAAGAGCTTTCTTTAGTCTAAAAGCATATTCGCTTAAAAAACATTTCATCATTAATTCACTTCAAAATAAAGCTATTATAGTAAAAGTATGCAACTGAATTTTACTCGCTGCGCTCATATTTTTATGGTAACGCGGTGCGCAATGCTGAAAGCTGAGCCGAACAGAGTTCGCAACTTTTTTTGCTGCAAAACGCCAAGTTTAATTGAATTTTAGATTTTTTTGCTCGAACGTAAAGCGACGCGTATATATCCCAGGTCTTTTATCATCTCTAACTTAATCTTTTTATCAAAATTAATTTATTTTAAAACTTTTTCCATTCAAAGAGTTGTAAGAAAGGAGCTTACCAAAGTGTTTTCTTATTGATTTTTGACAAAATTTAATATACAAAAATTAACATGAAAATTAAAGTAATTTTTTGAAAAAAGTCTTTTTTTTCAAAATCCGACAAACGAGACATTTTCAGTTAAACATAAGACAGTTAAATTCAATAAATGTAACTTTTAATCTTATCTTTTGCGTCTAGAGCACATTAGCTCATTTGTTAAGAGCTTAGCTCTCTATGAATTGAGAAGTTCAAATCCTTATTTAATTGAAACAAAATAGAAATCTTATCAAACACAATTTGTCTGAAAAGTCTGAATACTTATTTGGAAAGCAAAATTTGAGAAAAGTTAAAAACACGATTCGAAATACTCGATTCATAGAAAGCTCTATAAGCCAATTAAGCAATTTAATTCTTTAATTCGTGACACAAAGATGAGATTAAATTTTATTTTTACTGTCTTGAATTTAGAATATTAAATTTCGATGACGATTGAAGAATTTTTTCAGCAAATTACTTTATTTCTATGTATTTTCCAAATTTAAATTTCTATCAAAAGCGGTGAATGGCAGTTTGGAATGCGCTTTATAAAAGTTATTAAGTTTTTCTTCGCAGCTATAACTACAACTCAGTTAAAGCAAGCTAAAGTAATGCGTAATATTTGAATTATAGGAAAGATATAAATAGAGCTGAATACTTATTAGAAATGCAATCTTCTATTCAACGACTAAAAAATTTCTGAGTTTCTCATCTTTTCAGCGTTATTTTTTTAATGATTATTTAGCATTTCATATATTTCATAATAATGTGAGGTAAGAGAAATTTTAGTCAAATGATTTATGAGAAGAACGAAAGAAAAATTTCGTTAAAATCTGTATAAGTTAAGTTTTTTCATTTTTAATTGTTTGATTTCCGACTAAACCTCATTTTGCTCGGTCTTAAATTCGAATCTTGTATGCGATCAATCAGTAAAGATATCAGAGAAGGCGGTAAGCAGTTTAAAAAAGGGATTAGCGGAGTAATAATAGCTTCGAGTTTAAATTAATTATGTGCAACCATTAATCTGCGAGAAATGGTCATTTCGAGACAAAATAATTATAATGAGGCACATTAATTTAAAATTAATTAAAGAGAATGCGGCCTGCAAACAGCAGCGCTGTTAGTTAACAACTTTTATTATAAACATTAAGTTAAACACGGTTATTGCAAGCAATGTGTATTTGAAAAAATTAATGAACGTTTCGAAAGTGTGCAAATAATTTATCTTTGCAGTGCCTTCTGCACCAACGCTGGAGTCATTAGTTGGAATCAATTCAACATTCGTTATTCTGCGCCTTAATGCTTGGAAAGATAATGGATGTCCCATCATCTCGTTTGTTGTTCAATATAAAATAACTGCTCACCTCAAATGGATAATGTTGTCTAATAACATTCTGCCAGAACAGGGCACAATTGTGATTCCTGACTTAATGCCTGCCACTTGGTATGATCTCGTTATGACAGCTCACTCAGAGGCGGGCTTTAGCGAAGCACAATATCAGTTTGCCACTTTAACGCCCGACGGAGGTATCAATTTGGCACTAGCGACTGCTTTTTTCAATTCACTTTCGCTTAGCGACCATTCCTCCTCCATCTGCGGTTGTCGACACAACATGGGATTTGATCATATCCGATCCACTTGTCATTATTCCGATTTCATGCGCCATCGTTGTCGCAATTGTCGTGCTCGTTGTGTTTTTATTTACCTCACATCGAGCCTGTAATCCTGATTTGAATACAAACTCCGAACATAATACGAATCAAGAAAGTTGTATTTCGATGCATTTTCCAAAACTGACATTGTTCATTATTTCAGTTGAAAGTGAAAGCGCACACAAATGCGAAGGCTTAACGCTGTCATCGTTTTCGACGAAATCAGAAAACACAAATGAAGGCTTTCCAAATCATTACGCTTCTTGTCACATCGAGCCAAAGTATGTTTTCGAGACGTCGATGCAACGAAATGATGCAAAATACTTTGGTTCTTATCATCAGCGCTGTTCGCGCGATCATTTATATGATTTACCGCAAAGACCGCAGAATACAGCCGAAGAGGTGAGTGCGTACGCAGCCAATTTTCTCAGCCGATTTTGTTTAATGACCATTAATGACTCTCACTGCTAATAATCGCATTCTTAGCGCGAATATATTCAATTTATTTTCAATACGGTGGCGATGTTTCGCTCTGAAAAAAACAAATTCACTTGAATCTGTTCGATTTTAAAAGCGTTTTTCTTTACAGACGACAAACTGCGTCCCCAAACAACTCATAATGTTGTAAACAAGATTACAATCAATTTTCGCTACTTTTCGACTTGGTCTCGTCAGTCTGTGTTTATATTCAAATTTTTAGCAATTTTTAAATTTTGTACAGTGAAACATGGTAAGTACACTAATCTATAAAAAGAGAATAGTTCATTAGTCTTTTCTTGTTCGCAATTGACTACTAGACAAATAGACTAGATAGAAACTAGATAAAGATTATTTTAAAATTTTTGATTAAATACACTTGAGAATAAAAGCTCTTAAATAAAATTTTACAGGCGAACAACGAGGATGAATTTGCAACATTACCACTCTTAATAATATATTAAGGAAAGTGTGGCTTTTACTCTTCTTTTTCTTCCTTTGTTCACTTCCAAAAAAATTATTCAATTGAACAGTTCGTGGTTAATACTTAAAGAAAATCAATTTCTAAAACAAACCCAATTTTAAATGACTGTGCAATTTTGTATATTGTTGTATTTCAACGTTTTTTATATATTTTGTATTAAATAAATCTATTTTGCCTACAAAAATTATCCTCAAACTTTCATTATTTCAACGTTTTCGCATTTGAATCTAAATACTTTAGAAAGTGTTGCATTATCAATTGAAAAATTATTTCATTACTTCGCTTCGAATTGTGAAATTAATTAGGAATAATGAGAAACTAATGAAATTGCTTTGATTTCGATTAAGATTGATTTTAATGAATTAAATTACCAATAATAATAAGTTTTCAAATGATAAAAGTAGCCGAATAAAATATTGTTAAGCAAATATTTTAAATACTAAATTACACGAAATTTTGTCCTCTTTTAGGAAAAGAAACAAAATATTGAAAATGTGGTTTTTTTTTGCGAAAAATCGACCGGAAAATGGTGCGTGAAAGTACTGTGCACTAGATAGATATTTAGTATTAAGTTTCGTGTAATAAAACGCAACATTATTCACTTTTATTTATATGTGAGAAAACTAAATATTATGCTTACCGTGAAATCGCTAGTCAAATCGCGGCTAGGCTTTCTTCATTTTAGTCAACAACTTTTTAGTCCTTAAGGAATAGCGCATTGATTTCGTACAATAGCACAAAAGATTCGACTTCTCGAATGAGGGAGACGATAGAATATTGCATTCGGCGCGCCAAAAAATTGAGGATAAAAATCTCTGAGTTTGCGAGTTTCGAAAGAATTAAAAAAATTGTTCTATCAAGTTCTCTCATTTTTAAAAGTTAAACATCTTTTGCTGGGTTGAAATAATTTTTCAAAAAGTAAGAAAGCGTATTATTGGTAATATTAAGTTAAAATAAAACCATTAACTGTGCTAATAATCGATAATTATTGGCCAATAATTTGAATTGAAAATCTGAAATCTTATTTGGATATTTGTTAATCTAAACTTTAAAATTTATCAACTCGTATGAATGACATGTTTCATTTCACTTTGCAAGTAAACATCTTTTTAGAATCTAATGTGCGACTGACATTGCCGACAGGTGGCTAGCGATAAATTCAAGGGAAAATTAAATAGCTACAATCATATTATCTCGAGCTTGTGAATTGAAATTGTTAACTTTTCAAATTCAAAAATTTGTTTATGCATCGAGCGTTTGAAAAGTTTTATGCCCCATTATCGTTGAAATTACTTTTATGCTTTTGTGTGTCTAAACTTTTAGTTAATTTCAAAATTATAACAACAAAAAGTTGCGAATTATACATTGAATTTGATAAAATTGGAGCTTTTAGGTTGATTTTTGTGAATTTTGTTTAAAATTTGTGAAATTTTAAGGGCTATAAACAGGGCTGAGACGATTTTTTAAAAAAATTATTTCGGTAAATATTGACCAAAAGTAGATATAAATAGCAAATCAATTAACTTATAGAAATGTGTTATGAAAGTTTTATGACTTTTGAATGTGAGAGCTCACATTACAAAGTATTGATTGGTGAGAATAAAATAATTTTTGAGAATTTTTTCGAGTGAATAAATAAAAATAGTTTTACAAGATATTGATTATGTTATAAATGAATAAACTTAAATCTCGAAACGAAAAAATTTACATTGTTTTTGCTGGTATATTTCATTTTCTTTTTTCTCGCGAAAGTTCGGAAAAAGTTTAGCGAAAACAAAAAAAAAGCAAATAAAAGAATGTAAAAGTGCTTTCGATTTTCGTGCATGAACATGAAAACGATGTTTGCTTCTTCGCCATCAATCTCTCGAAATTTAAGCTCGAGTAAACGCAAATTGAAATTAGCCTCCAAATGTGACGCACTTGAAACTCTTCATTCGCTTTAAAGTACTTTAACAAATTGTAAAAAATTTTGCTCATCGCAACGAAAGCCAAGCAACTTTAAGACACAAGCTCCGTTAACCCATTTGTTCAGCGAAAGTCGCTATTTGCTCTTTGCTCTATCAAATAATTTTTTATTACTGACTGCTGTGTATGTGTGTGTGTGCTTAAAAGTGCGGAAATTAATAAACGACAAAAACGTTGAAGTTATTTGAGCAGAGCCCAAAGATAAAACACTTTCATCAATTATTTGACATTTTAAATATTTGACAGTCGTCGAGTTGCACAGAGAGTTAAGAAGTTTGCATTGGTGAAGTACATTGCTCACATAAACACACTCGCTGATCAATATTGTTGAGTGAAGTACCATTTCAAAGCCCTTGTGAAATAAATTTCTTAAGGGTATTCGCTTTATGCACTGAAACTCTCTTTTTCCATCTTTGGTGCGTAGCGAAGAATTAAATGGATGTGCTTTTTTGACAGACTTTACTTTCGCAATATTCAGCGCAAACTGACAGCCGAATGTATATATTTTAATTTGCGAGAAAAAAATTCTTTCTTTCGAGAAGCGAGCCTTCGTTTCGAGAGAATGATTCGAGATATTTAAACTCGTCATAAATAATTGAACAATTAAAGAATGAAAGTGGGATGAAAATAAATTAGACAATTTATGTTCGCTTGAAAAATGGTTAGGTTACGAGTCGTTAGCTTACGCTGCTGTTCTCGATTCACTCTGCATTCAATGAATAAATCAAAACATACGCAATGCATTTAAAAAGCAGTTTTCAAAAGAAATGAACTCATTTTAATTGAATATGTAATATTCATATGAAGCTCATGAAATGCAACGCTCGCAGAAAAAAAAATTGGCTTTTAGTTAGATAAACTCGAGTTTACAGCTTTATGGTTACGAATCATATTCTTGTGGAAAGTTTCGGTTAAATCTTAAGATGTCTACAAGTGAATATTATTATTATTATTGTTTGATATAAATAATGAAAATTGTTTTAATTCACTTTAAAAATAATAAATTTAAAATTACTTGAGTTTTCAAAGGCGAGTAAAGGAAAGCGTCTACGCCTTATATAAAATTCAGTTTCTTAATATTGTTGATTTCTATAGTTTTAATTTTTTTGACATTTAAATATTAATAAGAAAAAAGTTTAAGATCTTGTCTAGCCTTATTACTTTATATGTAAAAGTATAAAACGAAAATAATAAAAAATTTAAACATTATTTCAAAAGTGCAAGACCATTCAAGTCTTAAACTCATTAGTGACTTGATGCCTGCCATCTCTCTAGAATAAACACTACATGAGTTAAAATGAGTGATGGGACAAATATTTAAGATTTTGATTGTTGAATGAACTAATCAAATTGCGTTTTCATAACAAGCTTGACAAACAATGGTTAATCTATTTATACTTTTGATGAATAAAATATTGCCGATGAAAAGTATTCAACTTTTTCACTAAATGAATATAAAAATTTAATTTTGCTCACTCTTATTTGTGCTTTTCATGGATAAAAATTGTCGCGCAGAGACAAGTTGAAGAGATCGAATCGCAAATGTTGAAGACCAAAGTAACCGTACTGCACGTGGATGATTAATATTGAACGATACACACATACTGCCAACCACACTGCGTACTTTGTTATGTTCCATGGATACATTTATATGTGTAATTATCTACGTATGATATGAGTAATCTTTGTAATAGGAAATTTACTTATGTTGACCATTGAATTGGTGAAAAATATTATTTAGCAACAGTATAAAAAACGTTCTTTCGTTTTTTATTTCCACATTTGCAAAAACTTTTTTTGGTACTTTTTTATGTCAAAAAGTATTTTAAAACACATTTTCGTTTTTGTGATAAAGATACTTTGTGTCTGAGCTATTGTGAAAAGGGAGTCTTTGCAAGTTTTTATTCTAAATAAATGCGTCGAGTAGACTTTCTATGAGAAGAATGTTCTATATGGTAAACTTAATAAATTATTTTTTGTTAGCTTTTGCTCGTGTAGTAGAGAAAAAAAAAATTTTGGTCATTATGCCTTATGATAGGAAATGATAAAAGTACGTACGTAAAATGTAATTATATTCATTTTTTAATTATTCTTTGTTCGCTTTATTATTAAATAAATTGTTCATTCGATCAAGCTCTTTTCACTATAATTTTAATGTTTTTTTTTATAGTTTTTAATATGTTATGATTTTAAGTTTAAATGAATAATTTATTATTTAAAATTCAAAATCTTTTCAGTTTTAATTATTTAAGAATTTTAAGAATAATTATTTTCACAATTACAAAAATATAATTATTTAGTTATAAGTTAAGTAGTTAAAAATTTAAAAACATTTAAAATAGAAATTTTTTCGCTATCGTATTGTTGCTTGTTTACACATAAGCATCAGTAGCTTTGTCTGAAAATCGATTGAAAGATTCTTATTCTAAAGTATTCAAAGAATGAAAGTTACAAAAGGATTTTTTTACTTAACTTTCTTTCACAAAATAAAAACTTTCGTAAAATGAAATTCTGAACATTTGAACGAAACGAAATGCTACGTTTTATGTAAACATTGGCGAAGAGAACGCATACACAAATGAGAAATTTTCCTTTTTTCGCGAATGTACCAAAATTCAATTAATTTTTTATCATTTCAAACACTGATTCAATAAATAATTAAGTTTTTTGTTAGTTTTTAGCTAATGTACTAAAATTATTGAAACAGCGATGAAAAATTAATTTTTAGTTTTGCCATGAAATTGTTTTGATTTCTTATAGGTTTGTTAACTGATTTTTAAATACAAATAACGCCATATTCTACACCATTCTCATTATCAGTTTGACATAGGACAAAAAAAAGAAACCGAACAAAAAATAAGTAAAAGGTGTTAAAAATTTTCGTAAGTTTGTATAAGAATTTATAATTACAAGAGATATTCAAATTTGAGCTTAAAAATAGCAAAGCCGAAATGTAGTTTTTAAAATGATTGTTCTTTAAAATAAGGTTAAAATCGATTGAAAGGAAAAGATTTAATCGTTTAACAATTTTGTCTTAATTCAGTGAAACTGTCAAAATAAATTAAGTTCTTTATTTTTAATTTTTCATACAAAAAAAACTTGGAATATGAGAAATTTCAAGCCTTCATTTTTGCTGCTTCTTTCATCGCAACGAGTCCATTATCACAACAATAATCATTTTGTTAACGAATGGAAAAATAACTTTAGTAATTAGAGTTGACAAAAGACTATTCACAACATAATCAAATAATTAGCGTAACGAGCGTTTCTTACTTATTAAAAAGCTCATTGAAACAAATTTGCTCAAATGATTCTCCCTTAATCACAAGGAAAATAAATTTGAGCATCTAGCGTAAAAAATTTTATATTTTTACTAATGTAGAAGAAAGCTAACAAAAGCATATTCACTCACAAAACCAAAAATGAAAATTTTATTTTGATAGAAGATGTTATTAGAAGATTTAAGATATTTTAAATATAAAATTGATCTGAATGGATTTGTAAATTGCGAGGATAATAGAAATTTCTAAAGATTAATTCCAAATAAAGAAGAAATTAATTTCAAAATTTAAAAATCAATCATTTTGTGAATTGAAATTAATTCAAAATGAAAAGTATGATCAAATTAAAGTTTGTCTTATGATAAAATTGTTGTTTTTTTTAATTGTTGTTAATTACACATTAAAGTTTACATTTTGGCAGTTTGTTTTTCAAGCGATAAGTTCAAAATTTGCTCTGCTGTTTCATTAATTCAGCAAATTAACAGAATAATATTTTATCCAAAAATGGTAATAATTAATTATGTTGTTAGATTGAAAAATAATTAAGCATTAAAGTTTTTTATTTTTATTCATTTGTCATTTTACTTGCTATGTTAAAACAATATCAAATGGAAAATATTTTCGCATGAAAGTATGTGAAGAAGTAGAAAAAAAAAAATTAATATACGAAAATACAGCTTCATTCAAATTAATGAGCTATACGTATTATCAGCAAAATATATTAAATAAATCTGCTTTGAAATGTAGAGGGTGGCCGATAAATTTGAATGAAACTGTATGTAGATAACTCAATTTGTTTTTTAACGCGAAATAGCTATTTTGATAAGTTAATTAAATTTAAATAAAGCAGAAGAGTGAAAGCTAAAATAATGCCGAAAAGCTTACAACTTTACTTTGACAGCGAGACGTGAATGAAATAAATATTTGATATTAATGTGTTAATTTCATTAGAGAGTTACTTCATTTTCATAATCTTTAAGATTGTTTTCTGCATATTTTATTTATTGAGGATGTGTTGAATAGCTAACAAGCGAATGTTTTAGATTGTAATATTTAACAAAATGACAAATTGACTTTATGATGTTTTTGGACATGAGAAGAAATATGCCAACATTAAAATTTGCGTGAGTGCGTTTCTTCGTGGTAAAAATTTGAATTTATATTTATGCAGTCAAATTTTCAATAAATTTTTACTGGTGCCTGTCTGCTTTTAGTTCAAATAATGAAATGCATTGAATGTATGTTTATGAGATCGCGGTTTTGAACTTTTAAAAATAATTATTAAAAAAGTTAATATGAAAATATAAAAAATTTTCAAAAATATGAAATAAAAATTTTTTGTTTCGAATTAAGATTAAATTCAATTTTTAAATCAAAACTTGTTTCTTCGAATAGACGTGTATTAGTGATTCCTAACATGTTTATTCTTTTGATTTTTGTAAATTTGAAGCATGGATGGCCAAGAATTCTAAGATAGATCTTCATTTATTTAATATTATTTTGATAAAAATCTTTTCCTAAAGATTCGAGAAATTTGATATAATGAAGAAAAATTTGATTTTAAGTTTTAAAGCTAAAATGTGTGTTGAAATTATTTATATTTTTAAATTGGTTTTTATTTCGAAATGCAAAACTTTTAAAATTATATTTATGATTCTATTTAAGATTTAAAATTCTATTCTACGAAGAATAAAAAAACATTAAAGAAATATAAAGAAACACTTCACGGTAGCATATTTAAAGATGAGTAACATTTCTTGTGAGCTAATTATTTCCGACTTTACTGTAGAATTGCGAAATGAGAGTTTTTTCATGAGTATCATAAATAACACAGCGATAAATAATTACATTTTAGCAAATCAAAATTGCATGTAGAAATAAAACAAACAAAGCGGTGCTTGTGTTGCGTCGATATTCGCAGGCAAAGAGAGTTTTCATTATCGGCGCGACTGTGTTTGAGTCTAGTATTTCGACCATTTTGCGAGAAGCAAGCAGTTAATAAATTATGGAGTAATCAATTTCACTTCATGACGTTTGCGAATCGTTTTCAAGCGACAAAAGTCCGAAAAGATAAATCCACTCGTTGTGGAATTTTGATTGCAATTGCTTTCAACTGCGAAAAATGAATTCCTTTATTCATATCATATTTCTTTTCTTTGATAAAATTCAAATTAATTTTCGCTTGAAAATGAATTTAAACACTTAGAAGAAATAAGTTTTTTTTCTTGAATTGACGGCAAAAAATGTTCTCATATTTCTCGAAGAAGAATGAGTTAAATCATGGTTTTCATTGGAGAAAGCTCAAAGGTTTTCAAAGCAACAAAACTTGATTAAAAATTCATTTGAGCTTAATAAATCATTTAGACTTGGAGAAATTTGTTCTTTGATTGCTTAGTCTTGAACACTGTGTTAAACCTCAACAGCAAACATCATCCGACTCACGCTGACGGTTTTTTATCTACACACAATAACAATTATATTTGCAGTAAATTCATAAATTGGTCCGTGTTTTCTGCTGATTTCTAACACTGCTTTCAATATTAGTCGATAAGAATTTCGGAAATCATCTTCGCTAGTTCACATGAATGAAATAAGAAAATTTTAGATTTTTTTTTTTAGTTTAATCACTCCAACTACATTTTTGAATATGTTCGATAAAATTTGAATTTTTCGAAAACTAATTAGCTTTGTGCTCCAATTATCAGTTAACTTAACAAGCGCGCAAGATGCCTCAAAAGCAAAATCAAAGTACAGCGTCAAGCGCACTAAAATGATCGGCAGCAATCAGTATATTCGGAGTTAATTTACGTATAAATAAGATTAAAATATAATTGAAAGTGAAAATGAGTGAGAAAAAAAATTAAGGAAATGAAAAGTAGAGAGAAATTCAAGTTTTGAATTAAGCAAAAAGAATAAACTTAACAATTCACTTCTGAGCCCGTATTAATCAGTTCTCTAATTTTAAACCTTTAATTATAAATAAATTAAACACAAAATTATATTATAAACAAGTCATAGATTACTTCACTGGCAATTAATTACAAGAAATGAATCTTCTTGTTTGCTACATTAATTTTGAATTCATTTAGTCGAAGAAGCAAGAAAAAAAACTTCATTATAGATAACAAAATAAAAATCTTTAAGCAAGCTACAAGCTTAATGATCGCGGTCAATTTTAGAAAGTTATTTTTGCTTTTCTCAACATTAATAAAAAATAAAATAAATTTGAACGAAAATAAAATTTCTTAAATTTTTGCAATTCCTATCTTTTGCCTGAATTTTAACTCTCGTCTGTCGGCTCTGCTTTTTCAAAGTTCACTTTGCTAAAAAATAGTTTATAGATATGAAAACCATACCACCAAAAATAACTGAAGATGTTTTTTATTAATGTTGCAACGTAAAACGTGAAAGACGTAAAAATATGTAAAATATTTGAAAATTTAAAATTCAAAAAATAAATGAAAAATTAATTGAAGAAAGTAAATTGTTTCAAAAAAGCTTTGAAAAGCAAGCCTTAAGTTCACGAGAAATTTTCAAAATGTGTGATCTTCGAAGCTTAGAGAGAAAGCTTATGCGAACTTTTTATTTGTGAATGAATTGAGTGTCTGCGAGTTATTTTTTCAAGCACAATAAGTTATTTAAGGCTCATTTAACCGAAAGATAAGTTAAGCAAATTGAGTCTCAACAAAAGAAAAATAATATATAATTTGCTTTAGGAAACACTATTGCGTTCGATATTACATAATGCGAGGCTTTGTTCGCTTTTTGCGTATAAAGTTAGCTCCGCTTTCATTATCGTTTGTATGCATTTTGTGTAACGGCAAAAAATGAAAAGAGCGTATATTACATTGAACATGAATTTATATTAAGTTGTCAGCGATCAGACAAATATTCGCTTTTGCACGTCCGCGCTAATTTTGTGTGCACTAAGCACACGTAATAGTATTCAATTCTTTATTTTACATTTGACTAACACTAAGAATATTCGTTTTATCTACCTCAACGTTATTATCGATCAGAGAACATTTTAAATATTGAACACAAACAGACAGCAAATAGTGTACACAGCTTCCATCCAAAACTTGTGTTTTTCAATATACATGCACTTGTAATGTATTTTTGTGGATAAGGAAGAAATGAGAAACAAAGTGAGTTTGAGTAAGAAAGCAAGAAATGAAACTAAAAATTTTTGTATGACTCTTGAAATTTATAACATTGATAAATTCTAAAGTCAATTTTTTTTTTATTTTGTCCGCGCTGAATTCAATGAGCTTTTAAAATTTAAAATAAGCCGAAAAGATTTGTGCAGAAATATTTTTTTGCTTGATAAATTTCGCTTTCATTGTCCTGCTTTCAGCGTAGAAAAAGAGTCACTCAACTATAAAACCGTAAAAGAAACAATTGGCTTTCAAATGCTGAAAAGTGATCGAAAAGCATTGCAATCCAATATCTGAGCACTTACCTCTGAGAGAAAATCTAATGCGCTCAATGGTTATATCATTTGATTCAATGTCGTGAAATGCATTTTTAGAAGCGTTCATTCTTTTCTATCGCTCATTTCGTTGACTCGTCGTTCATTTTATTTTGACTTATTAACTCAAAATAGGAACCGAATGACAAAAGTTTCGCGTATTTCATTTTCGCGAACAACGACACGCGAATCTCGAAAGTTCCATATTTTGGCTAAACATTTCTATGCTGACCATTTCGCTGTACTTATTCGCAGCTCTTTTTCCGGCCTCAAAGCAAGTGGCAGTCTCTTCTCTGAATGCGATATTAATATGAGTGTCTTTCGAGCAAATTACACATGAAATGATCAATGACTGTTTTTCGGCGGCTCGCATTCTCAAGAATGACATATAACGTTTGCCGAAGATGCCTGTGCTCATGAAATGTCACAAAAATGCGTCAAATGCATTCAATACAGGAAATAAGCTTCTTCAGCAAAATCAATTTTATAATATTCGAAAAATGCTCGAGAAGAAACGAAAAAGTGGCTGCCGAAAAGTCAATTAAATTTAACTTTCGAGTTTCGTAATTGTAGACAAAGTTTACAGTTAGAGGCGAAAATTAAATTCAGATTTTGAAAAAAGTGTTTTTGGTTCGCCGCCGAAATCAAGAGCGGATAAACCTAAAGCTTTGTGAAGCAGATTCTAGCGAACAAAAAACTAGAAAAGTAATGCACTTTTCGCCAAGTTTTTTTTATTGAAAGCGATTTTGATGCGAGCGTAATGTGTTCATAAGAAGGAGTTGTTCATGGTTTTGAAGTTGAAATAATGATGCGAAAGAGAGCATATCTTTCGCTTTCTCAGCAATAAATCAAAGTTATTAAATAACACACTGAACATTGGTAGAAATATGGTTTTCAGCAACAACTGCTGAAAACAACTTTTCGCAAGAAACACGAGCTTATTTTGCAACGTACGCTTCTGCTGCATTCCTCCAACTATCTCTCTCCTCTCTCTCTCTTTCTCTCTTTCATTCTCTCGCTTTCTCACTCACTCACTTTCAACTGTTTTTCTTGCTCAGCAAAAACATTCTTTCACAAGTGCACAAATAAAGCGTTGCATTCTCGACGGCCGAAAAACAATAGAACTGATTGAAAGCCAGCGCCACGCGAACGCAAACACAAGCGAATTGTTTGCTGTGTATAGTCTTATCTCAATTTTTAATTTAGATTGCAAATTTGTTAAGATTGGCACAAGGAAATTGTGACGGAAATTGCTATTCGACTTTTTTATATTCGAGCTTGGAATTTTTTCGACCTCCGATGCAACAAATACGACTTCTTTTGCGTTTATGCCTGTCTTGATTATTCTCGAAGATGAATAGGAAGCAAGCGTTCACCAAATTGACACGAAAAAATTCGCAGCGAGCAAAGTTTGCGTTGAACGAAACAAAAGGTTAGCGACTTCAAATGACGCACCAAAAGTAATCACCAGAGTTTGTATCGGTGAATACAATTGCTAAACGTGCATAATTCGAATCGAAAGTTGTTTGTTGCGAACGCGTTGAAGAGAAAAGCGAAGCGAAGAATAAAGTGCACGAATGCGATCTGCGAGTAGACAGCGAAGAGTAATTACTCGCAGTCGAATACAAAACAAAGAGTTGTTTTTTAAAGGCTTTTCGACCGCTCTCTACAAATTGCCTTTTCTTTTTTCGCCGAGTTCATACTTTATTCTTTACGACAATCTTTTTTCGCAGCGCTTTTATTGATTGCGAGAAGCGAGACAAACTGTAAATGTCAGCGGCATTATGAATGTTAAACGACGAAATGAGCGCGATGAAGTTTTTGAGGTTGACGAAAAGCCGCGGCAACGCGATCACTTTCACACTCGTACCCATTATAAGTTATTGGCCATAATTTAATATCACTGCTGTAATAGCTTTTTTGTCGAATGTGTGCACGAATCAAACTTATCTGAAACATCGATTTTCTCATTTTTTCTTTCGACGCAAAGAGCCTCTTTTCGGTTAAATATTGTTGAAAAGACGCTTTAGAAAAGCATCGAGACGAAAAAGGGTTACGCTTTCATCATTTGTTTACAAAGAAATGAAGCGTGAAAATTTAACGACGCTTCCATTGTCCGAAAACGATTGAATGTACCTTGCGAAGAGGCTCGTGTAATGACCGTTAATAATTAAGCTATCATTTCGCGTTCGCTGAACAAACTCTCAAATTTGGCTATATTCTCACTTGAATACTGCATTGCGCTGATGCTGAGCACCATCGCCAACTTTATTTGCTGCAAATGAATGTATTTAAAATCCACACACAGCACTCGCGCAGTTTTCCGAATTTCGCTGCTTTCATTCTGTCGACAACATTTACATTTTTTCGATTACTTCCACGCCGTTTATTTAGTTTTTAGCAATTTCTTTTTACGCAATGCTTTTAAGAGAATATCTATCAGCGAACTAAAGGGTAAAATATGATTGCGGTCTGTATCGCATACTCTAAATTAAGAATATCTTCAAATCAAAATTAGCGTAAAATCTTCTGGGTAAACTCAGTTCGTTATTTAAAAATTAATGCAGACAGATTTGCACTTCACTAGTGTCAAAAATTGATTATACAAGTTGACTTACTTATTATTTTCAAAGATCGAGTGAATCAAAAACGATTCAACGTATCTAATCGCAGTAAAATTATACTTTGTACTCAAATTTATTGCTCACAGCGCGAATTCTTACTATGGATTCAAAAGAATTGCAAAACACAAAATCGATTTGTGTTTTTGTTTTGTCTGAGAGCTCAAAAGTCGGTTTTCGATGTTCTTTCGTTCTGCACTAGATTTCAAAAAGATAAGTTCACCATTCTTGTTACGATTTAAACAAAAAGCCGCGGACAAAAGCACTTTTCATTATTTTATATTTAAGCTTCTTTGAACACGAAGAAATTAGCAAATTTATGTAAGAAATTACATTTTGTCATTCAGTTAAAGCAAAAATTTCGTTTATTTTTGCTCGCTTCAATACGATAGTCCAATTCAAAATTTTTTTTCATAGAATAAAAAACAAAATCTGAAAAGTTATTTGAATTTAAAAGATCGAACTTTTATCTTCCTAGAAAAGAGCGTTTATGTTATTTTTTATCATTTTACTGCTTTAGAAAATATAATTTCATAAAATTTTATTCTTTTCTATTCTTTATAGTCAGTGCTATATAACAAAGCCCGTTGAAGTTTTAACGTAATTTCTATTTCTTATCATATTAGCGTTCAATCTTTTAAAATATATTCAAGTATATAACTTTTCATTCATAACTTGATTTTAAATTTTTCAGAAAATTTCTTATGTGAACCTCTCATTTTGAAAGAAACAGAAATGCAATTTTTTTTTATTTTAAATGTAATGCAAAATTTTGATTTTTTATTTACAATTTACTTATTTCTTAACGTTCAAAGAATTTTAAATATACAATGAAAAGTATTTTTTATTCACTAAATTTTATTTTAATCTTAACAAGATGGTGAAGCGGACTGTGAAAAATTTGAGGAAACATTTTTCAATGCTCCTCAAATCAACATTTGGCTCAATTTTTTGGTGTGGCTTCAGATTAAGAAATCAATTTACGATCTGAGTTCAAATTTTGTAAAACAAAGAACAATGCGTTTAAACGCTTTTAGCTTGAGATGTAAAAAAAAAAATATTTTAACAAATTTCAAGTTTTTAGCATAAAGGCAAAAAATCTTAAAGAAGAATGAAGAATTATGAAGTAATTGTTGCTATCACAAATTCACTTTAAAGGCTTAATTTTAAAATAAGCAAAAAACTTGATTTTAACTTGAATTAAATTCTTTATTTTAAAAATTCAATATTTTTGCCGATAACAGATTTCAAATGTCAACTTTTTTATTCAATAAGTGAAAAGTCCATACAATATTTCAAGTGAATAGTAAATTGAATAAATAAATAAATAAATAATAGTGAATAAAAAACTACAAAATTTGCGGTTCAAGAATTTTATTCACTTTTACAGTAAGTAATCTTAATCAAAAATAAGCCGACTGCTTTCGTTCAATCATCTCAATTAGAACCAAAAAGTTGTTGTTATCAATTTCTAAATAAAATAAATTCTTTTAAATTTACAGATTAAATACTCTCTTATTGATTTGAACAATAGTTTTAACAATTTTCTATAAAATTTAGTTGAAAATTAAATTAGCGAAAAGAACTCATTTTTCTTGCTTATAAGTCAAAACTTCATATTTCATTTTTCAGTTTGAGCAAAATTTTATAAATGTGGAAAATAAAAATTTTGAAAAACTGCAAAAAAATTTGCTTTTTCATTGAAATTAGTTGCTCAAAACTCATTCACAAGAAAAATTGAAAGCATATGAAAGAAGGTTTATCGATTGAAAATGATCTATTTTCGAGATCTTTTATCCACACCAAATAATTGAGACAACTCACAATATTAGCATAAGAATTCGCGAAATAAATAATGTAAAAACTGTTTGAAAATGCATTTAAAATGAAAAAAAATTCGACTTTTGACGAAATTGTGAGGAAATTTGAAAAAAAGTTGGCACCGAAATATGAATGCTAATTGAGGAAACAATTAAAAGCAAATTGCAGTTGAAAAAAAGTGATTAAGTGAAAGAGGGTTGATGCGACGAGCTGCTCAAGATGCTATTTTGAAATGAGTGATTCGAGTGCAGTTTCACTCGCTTAGCAGTAATGGCAGTGAGCGCTTTTGTTAAAAGTGAAAAAGCATTTTTAAATGATTAAAACACAATGTTTTCAGTTTGCACATGTTTTATGGGCGAACATTTAAAAGCGAAGTTAAAAGAAAATGAAAAAAAAACGGTTGCATGAAACCGCATCGTTTTTGTGGAGAAGCAAGAAGCGTGCGATGCACTTGTGAGAGCGCGAGATGTGGCGGAGAAAAGTGGCTTGCGTTCTCCATACAAATGATGATTTTCAAGAATTTCGTAATTACGATAAATTTTTACGATGCTGCTTTTGAAAACAGAGAACCTATCGTAAATTGCAACATTGGGTGTGATGTGTTCGGTTAATACCAGAAACCAATTACCCGTTCACAGATTCACATTTTTCTAGATGATGCTGCATTCTTGAGAAGCAACGCTTGAGAAAGCATTACATGAATGGCAAATCAAATAACTTTTCTCTCCATTAAGTCAATCTTTTCTCTCTTCTTCTCCTCCAAGTCATCGCGGTATTGTAAAAGTCATACGTTTCTATGCCACTAATCTCACTGTTATAAAAGGGAAGCCGAAAATTTGACCATATAAAGCAATCGCGTCGCACGAAGAATCAAAATTGTCTGACTCCTTTATTTATCTGCGCGGCAGTTTGCGCTTACAGTCAATGAGAAAAAAAAATTTAACAACAAAATTTTCGAATGTATCGACACAATAACTCATATCGGCATTTATATAAGAGGTTTTGTTAAAAATAACTGACAAATAATTGATTGCGAGCAAACATTTTTTGCCTCGAAGAAAACTCAACTCTGCCCGCGAACAGAAGAAACATTTGAAAAACAACTTCACGTTTTTCAAAGTAAAGCAAATTAATCAATCGCAGGGAAATAGTGATTCAAAACTTTGCACTTATATAAATTAGAGGCGAAGCGGCAGTGAGCAAAAAAGCGAAGCCATAATCTAACTTTTTTATTGCTCAGTGACTCGCATTCGTAATTTTGGTTTTCCGTTTCTATATTAAATCTGAAATAGGATCAATCAATTGGTAATAAACTGGTGAGTATGTGTATATGCTTTGATAAGGAATGATTAATTAAATGAATTTGATCCGCTCGCAATTTGTAGAAATCATTAAGTATTCACAAAGTGAAGCAGCTATGCGTTCATTTCTACAGAGAGAGATTACTCGTATTTATTTTTCACCATTAAAACCGATTTCATTATAGATACAACGATCGCAGTAAATGGCGAAAGTGCAGCAAAAAAGATGCAATCGAAGCGCAACTGTGCGAACAACTTTTGCTTCTTACGCTGCTTCTGTCAAGCCAAACTTGTCCGACTTTGCGCTCGAAAAGAAGCGAAATGCACACTTTTGTTCGAGGTGTTTTCAATCGACTTAAAGGTGTTTTCAGTTGCTTCAGGAACAAACTTGAGATTGTTTTAAGCGAAATGAAGAAATGCGCTTTTCGTTAACTTCGCTCGAGCAACCGAAACACAGTGTCTGCCAACACTGTGATCGCTCGAGTTTTCACTTTCTGCTTTTATATTTTTTCGCATTTCACTTTCGAAAGTTTTTTTTCTCAGCCTACGTTCCACCGTTCGGCTGCTTTTCTTTAACTTTGAGAGAATAGAGCGTAAACAAAATAAAGAAATGTGTTTGTCAAAAATGTATCAAAATTTTGCGTTCGACGAAAGTAGTGAAATGTATTTACGAGCGAGCAGCAACGCCTGAGGATGAATCGCTTCACTTTTCGCTTTTTTTATTATTATCTACAAAGTCTGTGTTTTTTCAAACATTTCTCCATAAATTCGATGCGAATTTTGCTCGTACGTTTTTAACTTTTCTAGGTGTTTGAAATGTATACGCGCGATTATTCAAACTGACACCAGAATGACAAGAGACTACAAGTCGCATAACTCAACAAGACGATGGCAAAGTTAACGACCCATAGATGCGGATGGAAAGGATATTTTCAATCTGTTGGACTCGAAAGAAAATGGAATGAGTTCGTGCGCTTCTTGTAATCCGTGGCGAGGCAGAAGCGAGATCTCGCTTCGCCTTGCATTCGATAACTATTTTCGCCTGAATTATAAAAGTCAATTAGCTGTGAACACAGCGAATTCTCTCTTGGCTGCTTCGCGAGAAGATAGCTGCTCAAAACAAACATTTTTCTTGTTCGAGTCGAGGGCTGTCAAAAGTAATCGTTTCAAATTAAATAAAACGCCAGTGTATGAATTATGCATCGATATTGCTTTTTAACTTGATTACCCGATTTTGCGTCACACTTTTCAGAGGTATTCTCGATGCTAATGCAAATAAGCGCATAACTTTACAATCAAATTATACAATATTATGTAAATACAGCCGCTCAATTTAGATAAATGAAATGTGTGAAGCCAAGTAATAAGCGAAGTAATGCGCTAAAATGAATCGCACAATTTTTAAATCGATAAAAATTGCTTTGAAGAAAATGAGAGAAAGTTTTATGTAAAGATTTCAGCAATATTTCAAATAGTAGAAAAACTCGTAATGATATCGATTCGCGTTCGCGCTCAAACTTTGAATTTTCTTAATTCAAAAGCAATTTTGCGTTGAAAAACGTGTGCTCTTTAAATAGCACTTTCTCGCGTTTCAAAGATGATAAAAATTGTCGATTGATGAACGCAGTGAAAAAAAGCGAGTATTGAATCTTTTCACGAAGCGATCAAAAACAAATTTCTCTTTAATGGCTCAAAAAGATTGATATTGCTTTTTATTGCAGAACATTTCAGCGCCCATATATTATTAAGGCAAACACCGCTTTCGGTCTTTTCGCTGTCGACGCTATAACGCGAAACTTAACAAATAGTGAACATTGATTAAGAACAATTCTCCGCTTAAACTTAATTTACTTTCCTTGTATTTAACACAAAATGCACAAAGAATTTTTCTTGTTCGAAAATAAAAGCCACGCTATCATCTAGCAGTCGAGAAACTTTTCCTCCGATCATTGCGAGCGTTGCAAAGAAGTGCGAAAGTGAGAGCATCGAGTTTTTCCTATTTCTGCACACGCTGTAAAACAATTGCTTAACATTTTCAAATCAGCAAGCGCAAATTTAATTCTAGTAAAACATGTTCATTCCATACACTTTCTATTTTGAATAAAATATGCTACGAAAAGCTAAAAATTTGCATCAAGAGGATGAATTTGCTTTTCTCAATTCATTTTCAAGTTAAGAAAAAAGTTACTCTCTGCGCTAAGCTTTGCGTACAAATTGAGCGAATTTATTTCGTATAGAATAGTACTTTCATCGTCGACTTTCTTTATTCGCTTTGTTAATATAAAAAAATCAAACTTTTGATTCGGATCATAAAGCTTTTTACTCGCAATGAAGTTTGCATTGCAGTGAAGTATGCTTTACGTCGCCGAAACTTTCCAAAGCGCGAAAATATTTTCAAAAGCGTCTTTTCGATTTACATTGAAAAGACTAAAATTTTGAGATAATTTTTAAAAATAAATGAAAAAAGTTGAAATCGCATTTTGTTTTTGTTTTGAGTTATTTTCCAAACACTAATTTTTTTTAACTTGTGAAACATGCTCGCAAAATCAGACAAAATAAGAGAAACACAAACGCTTCTATAAAATTGAACGGAGTATTTTGAAACGAGTGTGTGAAGCAAAAATTTTAGGTTTTCATTAAAACGATAGAGTGATATGGAATCAACACATTAAAAAACGTAAAGAAAAAAGTTAATTTTGGTTGTATCTTTCAACTAGAAATTTTAAAAAGAGTAGCAAACGATGTTGAAGTTTTGAAGTTTTCTGCCTTTTCTTTTGGCTATTCTCATATTCTCTGTCTTGTCGAATTCCTAATTACGAGTCTTAAACTTTTAACGTAAATAGTTTCAGATTACATTGGCGAAAGTAAGAAGCAAAGAAGCAAACAATTTTACAAATTAAATGAATAGTTACATTCTGTTCATTTAAAGATAAAGAAAAAATAATGTGAAAATAAATTGAAGTAATTTCTTGTTAAAATCACAATGTAAATTTGAATTTTGTTTATTCAGCCTCAATGCGAACGTACGGCAGCGTTCACGATTAATAGGGTGACATCGGGTATAAAATCGCACAACTACAATGCACAATCAAAACAGAATTTTGTGCTGGTGTTTATTCAAACACCAGATTTACTCGACCGAACGTCACGCTAAGTTAGTATTCAAAAAACTAAGGACAATTTTCAAATAAAAAACAGTTTCGAATTGAATACGTTTTGAATAAGCTAAAATGCAAAATAAGCAACGAGAAATAAAATTGTGAATGCGGTAAAAAGTGTGTTTGCGTTGAAAAAGCGAGCGCTTGCAGTCTACAAACAGAGAATCTGCGAAAATGTTTGGCGCTCACGCTATGTGTATATCCAAAATCTCAGTTGACTAAAAAGCTTTTTGATGTTCTGTGTGTGACTTATATTGTAACAAATGTTTTGCTGTTTTACATAAACATTGATAAAGATGTTCGCTGCCGCTTTGCTTACACATTCATCCGATGCATATTCATACTCAAAGAATATTAACGCGTTCATCGATGAAAAAAGCTGCGTTTTCGTTAGCTTCTCGCAAAATATTGCGAGCAAAAACAAAAGAAGTTTATTCTCGCGGCAACACTTCTTTTGCTCGCCTTTAGCTCGTATTTGCGTATTTATTCAGTTCTCGAATTAAAGCGTCAAACAGCGAATGCTTCAACTGCGAATATTGAGTGCAATAAAATATGCTGTCAATGCACGCGATTGAACTTCATGCGCTCTTATCGCCGCAAATAATCGCATTACTTGATTCGATTTGTCGAGGCGATCGTTGAATAGAAAGGCAAATATTATAATGTAGACGACCAACAAATTAATTCGATCCACTTATTCCGCTCTGTTTTACCTATTCTCCGAGCGTTTCGATTTGCATTCACGCATTTGCGTTTTAAACATGTCAACGCTAACGAATGAAACTTCAGTTTTAGGCAATTTTTTGGCTTTCGAGCGAATAGCTGCCTTCATCGTTCATGTTGATTATACCTCAAAACATTTCTCGAGTTTTTACTTATTACTTCTTTACTTTTCGAAAGCAAATGCCCCGAAGACATTTTTTTCAAAAGCACACTTGACAACATTGATCGATGCGCTGCTTTAACACTCAAATGCACTTGCTTTGCCATATTGCTCCATAGTTTTTTTGCTCAAAAGCTCCGCAACTGTCAAATATTTAAAATGTCGCACTCACCCTGCGCTTCATAATTTCATTTGTCAGTTCAGAAACATGAATCTCAGCGTTCACCTACCACACTCGTCAATTATCTGAGCCGATTCAATTTAACCACAAAAATCAAATCCCATCAAATTGTTTGTTTGAGAATATCTAAACGAGTAAGTATTTCAGTAAGAATCTTAATGAAAATATGTTAGGGAGTAGTTATTAATGTGGAGTATTGCTTCCATTTTCGCAAAAAAAGTTTTCATTCTGCGTTGAAACAAAAGTTGAAATGAAACTGTTTTCAATAGTTATTAGACGCAATTCATTTGATTTCGATACTCTGAAAGGGTGTATGTTTTGTCACTTATTGCACACTTCAGATCCTTAATTTCCGCCTTCGAAAGTGAGATCGAAAACGGGCTGTGTTCGGTGCAAAAATAAATTCTCAGATAATGTCAATACTCAAACAACTCACACTTCATTTTCTAGTATAACTTTCTTCTTGCTTCCTCTTTTCAAAATTAATTTTTATCACATTGAGATAAACTAGCTAAAAGGTGAAACGATTCTCATTTAAAATTTAAGTAAGTACAGATCGTCTCCTCTTTTCTATTTTCTTGCAAGTAAAAAATTTATTTTCAAAAAAGATTGAGAAATGAATCCGAAAGTTATTTTAATTTTTCCCGACCCTATCCTATCCACGAAAACGATCGCACTGTGTCGAACACTGACATATCGCTGTTTCGAACACTGACTTCAAACAAATTTTTTTTATATGTTAAGCAATCGAATTTGTGAATCGTTTTCTACCAATTGCAAAAAGTTTAATTACAATATGGAGTTAAAGCGAGAAGCTAGAAAAGCTTGGCGTCGAGCGAAACGAGAGAAACTATTAACAAAAGAGTTGAAATTGAATATAAAAATAAAAAATAAAGAGCGAAGTGAATATGAAAAAATTCGACATTTCTTAATCGATATAAATGAATGCGAATGCATCATTTCGCATCGTGAAACTAAAATATTAAGTTTTCTGGCCTAAAGATAGCGCTGCTTTACCTGTTGTGAAACATCTTTTGAAGAGACTGAGCAGTGATCACTTTTCAAATCATGAGTTAAGTTATAAGAAATGTTCATCACTTTCATACTTTTTATAGCAGAAACTAGCACAAATTATTTTTGAAACATTAAAATAATCTGAAAATTAACACTTCAATATGTATGCTCGAGTTTTTTTTTCACCGCTCTAACACTGTTATCACCCGTCCGGATTCAGCTCAACTTTGATTGACATAAGCAAGTGAAATATTAAAAATGATTTTGCAATTTAAAATTTTTGTTAAAGTATTTTACACAACACAATGATTTCGCTAAAAACAACGCCAGCTGCCAAGGATAAAATCACGGCGGAAATCATCCCCTGGGGTGTAATTTACCGCTACTTGCGGGAAGCGGTTGATCCGCTATTTTGAGAGGCGGTTTGATGCTATTGAACTTGAATTTTTTCGTCTAATTCAAGGGTTTAAAAGTAAAAAAAAAAAAATATTTGGGTTAAGTAGTACGGAAATGAAACCGTTTTCATATAAACAAGTAAAGCATGTCAATGAAATGCGCGTCCTAACCGGGTGGCAATTAGAAAAATACTCTAATTACGATCAAGTAAAGTTTTTCATTTATATTATTAAGCAATAATTGGCTAATATTACACCATATAGCTTAATATTGTGTTGAATTGACGAGAAGTAACATTGTTTGTATGATGCGATGCGATGAATTAATTTAATGAGAAATGAAAAAATTAAACGATCGAGAGTCCCCTATCGGCTATACAACTCGTTAATAAAACTAATTTACAATCTTATGAGCAAAAGAAGAAGAGGAAATAATTTTGAATGTCAGTGTTAGCAGATAAGAATCAAGCTGTGACATAGACATCTAAAGTTATAATTACATGACATTGAAAGTTAAAGTTATGAAGTGTTTAGGCTGCTTGCTTCAAAGCAGAAATCACGAATAATGAAACTTTTTTTTCTCATTATCAAAATTTGAACGAAGATTTCAATGTTTGATTCAATGTAATATTGAATTTTTTATTTTTTTCAAGAACTCGCGCACCTATTTTTCACACACTTTTCCTTGTCTCTTATTTTGTCACATTTTATCTTTAAATTCATCAAATTATTTACATAAAAATTTTTGATGACAATTTTCACAGTTCCTGGTAGCCTCGATTCTATTAACCTTTTCATTTCCGACAGCAGTTAATCTAATTCTATCGCATTATAATTTTCGCTCACTTCAAAGTTCAAACGAAGGCAGAAAAATAATCTAATTGTGCGTTCGAACAACGCGAAGGTTCGCATTGAACAGACAGTGGCGATAGTTCGACGCTGTAATTGGCTTTCGATAAATCAACATTGAAAGTTGCGTAAAATCGAAACTGCGATCGAAATGATTGCAAGAGGAAAATAAATGCGATTTTTGCTCGTAAACAATCGCGAATAATATGCGTTGTATGTAGCTGCGTTCAATTCGCGTCTCTACCCGCGCTGAGCTCGTTTCAAGGTAAGGGAATAAGGGAACGAATCGTCTCGTCTCGTAAACAGCGATCAGTTGCTAAGCTAGAGTGCGGCGAAAGCCTTATTGCTTCGTTTAAAGCTGTTGTGTACTTCAGTTGCGAGCCTAAACAAAGCGAGTCGATCTCAAGTTTGCTGCGGTGATGGCACTTGGCGTAAAGCTACTGCTGCTCACACTTTTCGTGGCCGTTGCTGCGGTTGTATTCATTTGGTTGTTCGCAGAGGAGCCGAAAGTGCCTCAACACTATTTTAGCGATAAGTATTATGGAAACAAGGTATTAAAAGGTAGGCATCAAGTTTTAAAGTAAAAAAGCGTTCTCAACTCACTTTTGCTCTCGCAGCAAATGAAGCCATTCCGAAAGATTCGACGCAAATACGTAAATTTGTGATCAAAATCGATGATTCTGTAATCGACGACCTCAAACAGCGTTTGAACGCCACTCGTTTCGTTGAGCCTTTAGTTGGCGTCAACTTCGAATACGGCTTCAATGGCAATCAGTTGAAGCAAGTCGTCGATTATTGGATTAATAAATATGATTGGCGAAAACATGAGTCTGAACTGAACAAATACGAACATTTCAAGACACAAATTGAGGGTATTGACGTGCATTTCATTCACATTAAACCGATTGCGAAAAGTGCAAAACGTGTGGTTCCTCTATTGATTGTCCACGGATGGCCGGGAAGCGTTTACGAGTACTACAAAACTATTCCCTTACTTCAAGCTGCAGATAAGGGTGTTGCTTTCGAATTAATTATTCCATCTATTCCTGGTTACGGCTTTTCTGAGGCCCCTCATCAACCTGGTTTCTCACCTCCAGACGCTGCTCGTGTATTTTCAAAACTGATGGAGCGCTTAGGACATAAACAGTATTATTTCCACGGCGGAGATTGGGGAGCAATCATTGGACGTTTCATGGCATTAATGTACCCTGAAAAGTAGCTTCTTCTCAATGAAAATTTAAGAATCTTTCAAGTTTTTCGTTTTAGAATCCTCGGATTTCATACTTCTTTTATTTCCTCTTTGTCTGACACTTGTTCATTCATCAAATTAGCTCTTGGTTATCTTTTCCCATCCTTTGTATATGAAAATCCTGAAATCGAACTGAAGAAGTTTACTCCAATCCAAAAAACTCTTTCATACTTGATAAGAGAAACTGGTTACATGTATATTCAAGCAACAAAGCCGGACACAGTTTCTGTCGGTTTGCTTAATAGTCCTGCAGGTTTAGCGGCCTACATATTGGAAAAATTTAGCACTTGGGTCAATAAAGATTACATTCATCTGGCGGATGGCGGCTTAAAAGAAAAGTTTACATATGACGAGCTCTTGACTAACGTGATGATATATTGGATTACGAATACAATTCCTTCGAGTGTTCGATTTTACAAAGAATACTTCTCAAATGTTTTACCAGTTCATCCTGAGTTAGAAAGGTACTCAAATCTTTCGTACAACATGTTTAATGCTTTTTCCTTTAGAGTGCCTATTTCTAAACAAGTACCCATCGGACTTTCGGTATTTCCTGAAGAACTTATAAATTTACCAAAATTTACTTTTCAACACTTATTTCCAAATATTATTCATTATAAACATTTGCCCAAAGGTAACTCATGAATTAAATCTATTAAGTTTTTATTTAATTACTACTTGCTTACAGGAGGTCATTTCGCTGCTTTTGAAGAGCCAGAGATAACGGCAAATGAGATACGCGAATTTGTGGTAAAATGTATCGAATTAAAGGAAGCTCAACAAAGAAAAGCTGAGAAAGAAGCTAATTCCAAGAAGAAATAGTACAAATCGTTTTTACTTGTTTTTTTTTGTTTGATAAATTTTTGAGATGTTTTCAATTCGAGGAAAATGTTTAATGATTTCGTAAAACATCGTTTCAAATTAAATGGTTGTTTCGAAAAATAACAAATTCATTTATTTTGTTTTATCAAATTTTTTTTAAATATAAGCTCTTCATTCACACATATTCCAATTAACGCATTTGAAAAGTAATTAAATTATTCAACTTTGCAAGAGATTTAAAAAATAAAACTATCAAAACTAACAAGGAAGCTATTCGAATGATTCCAGAGTTTTTCGTTCAAGAGTTTGCCTTAACAAAGATACAAATGCGACATTGAAGGATCCAGAGCTTTTTTGTGCACATAACGCTCGTGCGAAATTTTATTCACATGTGAACTTTAGAATTACGTCTATTGGGAAAATTTTTATTTTTAATGCTACTGGCCGACAATTTGATGGATTTTAAGCGGATTTGAAACTTTTTTTGCTGAAATTCATTGATAGCTTGTCAAAATATTTAGATAATAAATAAAAATTTATTTATTTACTCATTTATTTTCGGCCAACATGTACATAGGGGATGAGTAATGATGATCACTTTTTTACTTCTATCTTCTAACATTTTGCCAGCTACTTATTTGTTTTATTTACTGTATTTGTATCCAACGTTTTGGCGTTTATTTTAAACGCTTTTTTATTTCTTTTATATGCAAGCGATAAGTGAGCAATGACGAAAGTTACTTATTTACTTACTTATATTCAAGTAAAAGAATAACTAAGTGATTACGATTAAGTAATTAGTAAGCGACTGTAAATAAAGCGCACAGACCTTTACTCTTTAAATCTAAAAGCTGAGTAAAAGGAAATCTTGAGTTAATAAAAGATTACTAGAATACCACAAGGGTTAGCCTCAATCGAATTTTATCAAATCCTTACTCTATCATAAATTTAGAAATCAAAATGATTTTTATTTCTTTATTTCCAATTTATATATCCATCAAAATTTATCTTTCTTCTGGCTTAATGTTTTTGATATATTGTTGATCTTGTTTGCCATTTTCTGAATTAAAATCGAATTTGACAGATGAAAGCCATTTCTCAGGAAATATGCGGATACAAGTGCGAAAATTCGGCTGCTTTTCACGAGATCCTTGCAATTTTGACTGTTCGTACGCAGCTTCCATCATTGATTCGTTAGAATTGACTTCTTTAATGAGCTGCTCTTGATCAAAAATTTTGTTTTTACAGATTTCAACAAGTTTGTGTTCAAATTTTATGTCTTCACTGTCAGTTATGTGGAACACAACGTTTTGTGCACCATTCAGAATTTTTCCGCTTTGAACATATTTATTTTTGCGGTAATACGCCGACATTTTAAGCTTCTCGTTCGAAAATTTGAAATTGATTGTTGAAATATTAAGAATGAAAAATTGAGAAAAAGCTCAACAATTGACAACAAAGTGAACAGCGAATACATTGTCGTAACTTGGAAGATTATTCTCATTGTTGCAACTACAAATGTAAATAAATTTTAATCAAATGAAATTGAATTAACATAACATAACATAACATCTTTATTTACTTTAAGGCATTACTACCCGTATTTCATAATTAGAACAATTTATTTAACTTATATGTCACCACATCAGCTCAATTGAACGATTTCACACATATTCGATTCTCGTTTCATCAGAACCAAATTCCCAGGCAAAACACCTTTCCACATATCAATAGGGTAAAAAGCAATTTTCTTGAATGAAGCGAGCAAAATTTTGAAAACTTTTCAATTCGAATTTTATGATTATATGAGA